>CAUYQG010195142.1:0-12411 GCA_963574415.1 Tarsius wallacei
AAAAAAAAAAAAAAAAAAAAAAAAAGAATGTGGGTTTGCAGTATTTAAAAAACAAAACAAAACAAAAACCAGATCCCTAGTTAAATTTGAATTTTGAATATCAGCTAAACAATGAATACTTTCTTAGTATAATATGTCTCATACAATATTTGGTGCATTGTACTTTTATCTGGCAACCCTACAAGAGTGTTTTCACCTAGTTCTCATTACTCTATTATTTATAGGGATATTATAAAAACTTTATAAGGTGACTTGCTGACTTTCAGATATAATTTGTTTGTGGTGACATTTCCCAAATTATGTTCCATGAAACCATAGGGCGCCACAAGATATGAATATACCTTGATAAATCGTCAAATATGTTTACAGAATAAACTGTTTCCTAGACAGTCACAGTGTACATTAGGATATTAAAGGTTCTGAGAAGTCCAGTAAAGGCATGCACACACATGCTTCCCCTAAACTTGCTTCTGTTTTGAGGTTCCACATTCTTTAGCTGAATTATCTCTCTCTGGGCTTCTAATTTTCATCTCATATGACCAGCCTTAGAGAATGCTGGCTCTGTCATTGGGCCAGGTTCTGTATTGGATGACTTTCACTTTTCCTCTGGCGACAAAGAATATAGAAACCTGAAATTTGTGCCCCGGTGAAATATTTCTTTTTCTTTTCTTCTCTCTCTTTCTCTCTTCTGAGACAGTCTTGCTCTGTCACTCAGAATGGAGGGCAGTAATATTATCATAGCTTCCTATAGCCTCAAGCTCCTGGACTCAAGTGATCCTCCCACCTTGGCTTCCTGAGTAGCTGGGACTGCAGGCATGTACCACCACACCTGGCTAATTTTTAAAAAAAATTTTGTAGAGATGAAGTCTTACTATGTTGCCCAGGCCAGTCTCAAACTCCTGGGCTCAAGCGTTTCTCTCATCTTAGGCTCCCAAAGTGTTGGGATTACAGGCATGAAACACTATGCTTGGCCCCTGAAGAAACATTTCATTGTCTTCCTGAGGGCCTCACTGCTTATTTTCTGGCATGTGAGCAAGACAGAGCTGTTCAGGGGCTTGCTGGTATATGTGTCCAGCTTTGAAGCATCCCATAATGGGACTTGTTTATTGTTTTAGACATTTTGATCATGGTTTTTACAGAAGAGTACAACAATCTTTGTGTAGAAAAAAATGTTATCATAAGAATAAATTTGTGCATAATTTTCTAGGTAGAGTTCAGAATGCATCTTCTTCAAAGGTAAACTTAATGACATTTGTTTCATAAATACCATCATTCCTCACTGTCAGTCCTCTGTGAACACTCTAGCCTCTGACATTCAGTGAAGCAATAAAGAAATCAAACATGCCTACCTAACCTTTATGAAAATATTTAAAATTATGATTTAATTTTTAATCTCCCATGGCAGCAGTAAAATAAATGATATAAATTTCAACAGGACTGTCTACTTCACAATAACAGGGTATGGCCTAAACAGGCAAGAATTCCTCTTAATCATAAACGGATGGAACATGGGTCTGGGCACAGGGAGGGGGGTAGATATTGACATTTTGCTTTCCTGCGGACCCATTTATGCAATTGTCTTTCACAAAGGTTCAAAAGTGGAAGGCAGTTTTGACATATCCTGTGCTAAAAGTTTGGGTTTAAATATAATGCCTTGCTCCTCCTTGATGCTGAATTTTTCCCTTTTGTGATTAAAACAAAAGTCAAGAAAACTCAAAGCACACAAAACAACCACTATCACAAAAAAGTATAAAGGCAAGAAAAAGCATGGGTTTTTTTAAATTTTAAAAAGAAATAATCTACTCAGTCTAAAAAGATAAGATTCAAGGTTTATAGAGTCCATTGTGAAATCTCTTACTCAATTAGCTGAGGTCTGGGCACTAAGCAACAGGAGTGGGAACAGATAAATTTAGAAATGCCAAATTAAACATGGATTATTGCATTAAAATGATACTAACACAATCTACTGTAGATGTAGTAACTAGTTTTTCAGTATTTACAGTTTAAAGAGCTAACATCAAAAAAACCCACATCCCCTAGGAAGCAAATTTGCTAGTTTTAGAACATCAAAATACTGTATATTACTTAAATGAACGATTTTATGACACTATGCCTGTGAATGCTTTGAGGCAGGTCAGAGTCCAGTGCTCAGTATATATATGTCAAACCCATGAATGTCCTATATGTAACTACAGATTTAAGACCAAGTAATCAAGTCTATGGTCAGGTTTCCATCTAAACAAATCTTTCTGGGACCTCTGGCAACTGAGCTGATCTCTTAGATTATATTGACAGAGTTTTTCAACCTTGGCACTACTAACATTTTAGGCCCGATAATTCGTTGTTGTGGGTTCTATCCTTTGCATTGTAGAATGTTTAACAGCATATCTGGCCTCTACCCACTAGATGTTAATAGCTCACCCTCGGCTGTGACAACCCAAAATATCTACAGATACTGCCAAATGTTCCTGCAGGAAGGGAAAGGCAAAATTGCCCCCCGTTGAAAATTACTGGGTTAGAAGATGGTACAGGTTCAGGTACAGAGTTGCCATGAGTTGACTGTAGTCCCTTACAGATTACATGGTTCTGCTCCATTTTCTTTGACAGATGAAATACAAAGTCTTTCATGACTGCTAGAGGTGGAGGATCAAGAAGAGGGGCCAGCCTAAATGTTCATCAGTGGATAAATGGATAAACAAAATGAGATATACATCGACTCAATAGAATAGTATTCATCCATAAAAAAGGAATGAAGGCAGGGTGCGGTGGCTCACACCTGTAATCCCAGAACTTTGGGAGGCCAAGGCAAGAGGATTGCTTGAGACCAAGAGTTTGAGACCAGCCTGGGCAACATAGTGAGACCTCGTCTCTATTAAAAAAAATTAGTCAGGAGTGGTGGTGTGTTCCTGTAGACCCAGCTACTTGGGAGGCTGACATGGGAGGATCTCTTGAGCCCAGTAGTTCAAGGCTGTGGTGAACTGTAATTGTGCACTGCACTCCAACCTGAGCAACAGGTGAGACAATGACTCAAAAAAAGAAAGAAAAAAAAATAATGAAGTACATACCACAATGGGGATGAACCTTGAAAACATGCTATTTTGGGTTGTCACAGCTATGGGTGAGGTGTTAGCATCTAGTGGGTAGAGGCCAGATATGCTGTTAAATGTTCTACAATGCAAAGGATAGAGTCCACAACAACAAATTATTTGACCCAAAATGTTAGTAGTGCCAAGGTTGAGAAACCCTGTCAATATAATCTAAGAGATCAGCTCAGACACAAAAGAAGCCAGACACAAAAGTTCTGATGGTTTTATTTATGATTATTTTATTTATATGAAATATCTAGAATAGATAAATCCATATAGACAGAAGGCAGCTTGGTGGTTGCCAAGAGCTGGGAGGGGGCATGGGGAAAACTGTTTAAAAGGTACAGGGTTTCCTTTTGGAGTGATGGAAATATTTTAGAACTACATAGAAGTGGTGGTTGTACCATATTGTAAATGTACTAAATGTAACTGAATTGGTCAGTTTAAAAGGGCTAATTTTATGTTATATGAGTTTCAACTCAATGGATTAAAAACAAGGAGAGGCCAGACAGACCCAACAGAAGCCAAGCTAAGGAGAAGAAAATGAACTAGAGAAAATAGAATCGCCTGGTTTTAAAAGTTGTGTTTCATGGAGTTCTGAGGAGCTTCACTGGGGCCATGGGGGAGGGTGGAAAGCAGTTGGGGACCCCCTCTTCCATCCGCTCTTGCTATCCCTGGTGATCATTGGAGACTTTTAGAGCTGAAATCGCAACTTCCTTCATAGAGTTGTTCTAGAAATCCAGTGAGATAATGTATTTAAATTTTCTAGCACATAGAAGGTATTCAATAAATAGCGGCACTTACTAGTTTCAGGTCTCTGAAGACAGTTAGGAATCTTTCTCTCCTCTTGGACCCACCACTCCCATGAAAAGACAGGAACTAAATTGAGCTCTTTGACAGCAATGCCCTCTCTCCTTTCAAAGGGTAAATTAGTATCTACTCTTTAGTTGTTAGGTTTATAGCAAAACAAACCAGGCCTCTGACCATGGTGGACACAATGCAGGTCGGTCCTTCCTTCCTTCCTTCCTTCCTTCCTTCCTTCCTTCCTTCCTTCCTTCCCTCCTTCCTCTCTCTTTCTCCCTTCCTCCCTTCCTTCCTTTCTTCCTTTGAGACAGGGTCTTGCTCTGCCACCCAGGCTGGGGTGCAATGACCCACAATCATAACTCACTTTAGCCTCAGACACTCAGGCTCAAGTGATTATCCTGCCTCAGCCTTCTAAGTAGCTGGGACCACAGGCACATGCCACCACATCCAGCTGTTTTTTTCTTTTTAGAGAAATGGGGTCTTGCTATGTTGTCCAGGCTGGTCTCGAACTCCTGGTCTCAGGTGTTCCTCCTGCCTCAGTCTGCCAAAGTATTGGTATTACAGGCATGAGCCACCACACGTAGCCAAAGCAGGTTCACTTTGGAGGCCAGCTGAAGGTCAGACTTGACCATGACATCCAGTGTTACAATCACATGTGACAAGTTGGCACAAGGAAGTGGTTAGTCAAAAGAAGTAGTGATTCAATGTCCCAGGCATGGGAAGGACATCAAATAAATGAGTTGTTCCTGTTACAGTGAGGATTTGGAAGGAACATAGAAACAAATAAAGGACTCTGGTAGTTCAGCGTTAAAATTTAGTATTCCCCCTCTGCTTCTTAAAAACACAATCTTGATTAACTTTTTTCTTTCATGTCGTAGAGGGAGCTATGAGTGTGTGTGTGTGTGTGTGTGTGTGTGTGTGTGTGTGTGTGTGTGTGTAGAGGGATGTGAAGAAACGTGCCTGTGAGGAGAGAAACATGGATTGAAGGGACTTTGAAACAAAATGTGTCTTGAATTATCTTAAATTCCATGCTAGGAGTCAGGAGGCACTCTCTGTTTTTTTATCAAAAACAAAACAAAAAGGCCAGAGTGCATCCTCCCCATCAGTATTAGAGCTAGTTCTATAAGTAAGCAAGAGGTGAATGGCGTGCTTTATGTTTTGGGAGTGGAAGTATGTTTTTCTCCTTCTGATGCTTTCTGTCTTCCCAGCAGATTCAGGAGGAGTTAGAGGGAGAAATGAGGTAGAATTTTCAAGATACAGAATAACAAACAAACGCATACTTGATCTACTGTTGCCCCTAAGACTTCCTCTTTCTTGTTTTCTTTCTAGTAGCATTGAAAAGTATTGGCTTCATAGCAGATCCAGAAAGAGTTGGAGGGAGGAGTGCACTGGCTTTAAGCATTACCTAATGAAAATATAATACCTCTATTTTAGGAGGGCTAAAATTGAATATACATAAGCATCTTTTATTGTTTGATTTGAACATTACATTTCACAGGTAAATAGTGTAAGCTTTGTTATTCAGAGGAAGAGGTCTCAGTGGGACCTCTGGCATATTCTCTCATGGCAAAGCACTAGCTCCTTTTGAGAGGACAGTGATTCTTTGGGCTGGTCAGTTTGGAGTGCTCTGCCTCATTGCAGTCTTCCTGACTCAGTCTAGCAGAGACTTCAGTTGGCCACAAAATGAGGCCACCAGGCACATATGCTCTTCTTGTATCTCTAAATAGACCAGAGGTGAAGAAATCAGGCCCTGGGCAAGGACATCCATGTTCAAGCAAACAGTAGGCATCATGAGCACAGGAGAAGCACAACTGAAGCTCTGGCAAGTGTTCTTGTCCCTGGGAGGAGAGGAGAAGCCTCCGCTCTTTCCAACAACCTTGCAGTGTCAGAGGCCTTAACAGTTTAGAGGCAGATCCCAGTGGGGAGAGGACCAGACCCTGTGGCTCTTCTCTAGTTCCAGGAAAGTGAGTAAAAATGCTTTTTTTTTCTTTTAAACATGTGGGGTACAATTCAGGGTTAGGTATACAAATGGTCATTTTGCAGGTACCCTTGTTGATGAGGTGTGCCCCCCCCATCCCCTGTCAGTTTCCGACTACTGTCGATCCCTTTCTTATAGAATTATGATAATTGTTCAAGGTCTGCTTATGAGTGAAGACATGTGGTTCAGTTCTTTCCTTCTGTGATAGATCACTATCATATACTCAAAGTCCATCCAAGTTGCTGTAAAGTTCATAATTTTGTCCTTGTTTATGGCTGCATGATAAAGAATGACTGATTTTTAAGAAAGGGAGCCATGTGCAAAAGAGGGCTCCAAACCCCCAGGGGCGGCAAGAGGAGGAGGAAACAGATGTTTGAATAATAGCAAAGGGACCCAGGAGGATACTATGCTGTGTCAGTGATGTAATGCTGAGTTGAAATCACTCCTAGAGATGTGTGGGCTGTCTCTTGCCCTGGGAGTGAAGATTGTTCCCATGCACGTGCTGAGTCCCAGATAGCAAGTCACAGATAAACTTGTGTTTGCTTCAATTTGTGCATGTCTCTTTTGCCCAGTCTAGGCCTTAGCTCCCACATGCTGATTATTCTGGGGATAGAGAATGAAAAAGCTTTGAAATGTGATTCAGGAAAGCCAACAAACCAGGGCCAGAGAAGGAGTAATGATAGAGCTTGGGCAACATGTTTATAGCTCTCCCAGCTTTGTGCTTTCTTAGACAGCTTTCTTTGGACTGAAGCCTCCTATAATACAACCCCAGAACTTTTCTTTGTTTTTAGGGACAGGGTCTCACTCATTCGCCCAGGCTGGAGTGCAGTGGTGTGGTCATAGCTCACTGTAGCTTGACCTTCTGTACGCAAGTAATGTTCTTGCCTCCCGAGTAGCGAGGACCACACACATGTTCCACCATTTTTTTTGTAGAGATGGGATCTTGCTATGTTGCCTAGGTTAGTCTCAAACTCCTGGTCTCAAGCAGTCTTTCCCCCTAGGCCTCTTACTGCATTCAGCTGGAACTTATCTGCGGATTTCTTCTGGAAAATTCCAACTGTGTATAGATCTTTCCTAAGTGCTGGACTATACACTTTAAGGTGAGAACTGGCAAATACCATGGAAGAAAAGAATACTTGTAGGAAACATCTTTTCCTTGCTTTAAATCTTCTGGTGGCCTTCTATTGTCTGTCTCCTAGATTCATTTTGTACTCTCACTTATTATGCTTTTGTCTCTCTGGCTTTCTATCAGTCACTAGAATACTCCAGGGTCTATCTTATGGTAGGGATTTGGCATTAGATCCTACTCATTATTAGTTCTCAGAGCCTCGCCAGTGCCTAGTACATAACTGGCACCAAGGATACACCAAGTGGCAGCAGATTATAGTGGGACAGTTGTATTTATTTTGACCTATTGAGGGTTGGTGGAGAAGTCGGGTTTGGTGATGGGATAAAGATAAGAGTGGAGAATGGGAGGAATTTTGTAAGTAAAAGGATCAAATGTAGAACAGAGTGAGCAGGGGAGGGACCATGGGTGACCCTTGGGTTTCATCTGTTACCAGTAGGCAGAGCTGATGCACATGGCAGCGCTCGCTCTGTTCACTGAGAAGTGCTGCTCTAACCTGAACCAAGGAGAAGAACTGGGTCAGACTCATTTATTGTCATAATCATAAAAAGCCAAATAGCAGTCCCTGGGATTGCTAGGAAGCATTTCACTTACACTTTTAACCAAGAGGCTGGTTATTGAACAATTATCTCTTCTTAGCTATCTCCATCTGTGAGAGGGGTATTTTCCTAAGTTCTTTCCCACTCCTGGTTGGAATTGACCACTCCACATGTTTATAGTACTTGGTGCTTCTTTTCATCAAACCACCAGTGTCAGAGCACTGTGCTTGGCAGACGTGAGTCTGTCTTTCCCATTGTTCTGTGGGCTTAGTGAGGAAAGTCACCACATCACTAGTAGGTGCCTGGCAAGTGTTAGGATTTGTTGTTGAGTGAATGAATGACTTTCTTTCTTTCTTTCTTTCTTTCTTTCTTTCTTTCTTTCTTTCTTTCTTTCTTTTTCTTTCCTTCTTTCTTTCTTTCATTGGGATCATGCTCTGTCATCTAGGCTACAGTGCAGTGGCACAACCATGGCTTACCACAGCCTTGCACTCCTGGGCTTAGGTGATCTTCCTGCCTCAGCCTTCCGAGTATCTGGGACCACAGGCGTGCACCACCACACCAGCTAATTTTTTGATTTTTATTTTGTAGAAATGGGATCTTGCTATGCTCCCAAAGTACTGGGATTACAGGCGTGAGCTACAACACCCAGCGAATGAAATGTTTTATGATCATCAACATGACTGCCTCTTGCCTTATCATACTCACTCACTTACTCATTTGCTCATTCATTAAACAAGTATTTTTGAGCAACTGCTGTGCATCAAGCCTTCTTCTGGGTGCTTGGGCTTCAAAGGCAGTAAAAGATCCTTTTCTTCCCTGACAACACTGTGTGGTGGAGGAGATAGACAAGCTAACAGATTATTGCAACACAACATAGTGAGAGCTAAGAGAAAGAAAATAAGAAGTTCCCTGGTGGTGGAGACAGGACACTGAAGAGTATGCTGGACAAAGGGAACAGCATGGACAAAGCCTTGGAGGCAAGATAATATGGTATCTCCAAACAATTGGGGAAAAAATGTAGTTTGACTGGAGTAGAGAGTAAGTGTGAAGGCTCTAGATCTGCTGCCAGTCAGAGCTTGTGACCTTGGAAACTCCATCTTCTGGGTCAGCTGTCATATCAGGCAAATGAGACAAGCCCTCTGACCACTAGGCCCACAGTTCATGTTCTCAGGGGGTCCACAGACAGTCAATCCACATGTGTCTCTGTCTAACAACAATACACAGTACACATAAAAAGCAAATAAATTTACCACAAGTAGAATTAAAAGACAAGTGTTAATATACAAACTATATTAAGAACTCCTATAAATCAAGAAGAAAACGGCAAGCAACCCAATAGGAGAATGGGAAAAGGAAGGAAATTCATAAAGTAGAAAACACAAATGGCCAATACATAAGAGAAAAAAACTCTTCTCACTAGTAATCAAGGAAATGCAAATTAACCACAATGAGATGTCATTTTATACCTATCAAACTGACAAAAATTACATGTCTGACAGTACCAAATGTTGGCTAGAATGTTGAGCAAAGAGACTTTTTATTCATTATTGGGTAGGAGTGTAAGTGGATTTTAGATACCTAAGAGAGGAATTTTGACAATATCTAGTAAACTTGACACCATGCATACAATCCAACAATGAACACTTCTGGGTATATACCTAGATATACACTTGTACGTATGGACAAGGACCATTCATTTTGGCATTGTTTCTAATAGTAAAAAGTTGCAAGCAGTCTAGGTGTCCATTAATAGGAGTATGAATAGATAATATAAGGTATATTCATATGATAGACATATATAGTAGTTGAGAGAAACGATCTAGATCCACTTGCAACAAAATATCAGGTGAATAAATAACTTGCAGACATGTACATATATGTACATTTAAAGACACACCCAGACTAAACTCTATGTTGCTAATGGAGATATGTGAGTACACTTAAGGTATAAAAGATGTTCTGGAATAATGCACATCAAATTCATGATGGTGATTGCCTTTAAGGAGTGGGCAGGATCATGGGATTGGGAGTGTGTGTACAAGACAATCTTGCTTTTACACTGAAGAGTAGTGTGTTGATGAACTTTTAACGATTGGCTCTCCAGGGATTAAAAATAACCTGATTTATAGCAATTGAGGATTTCTTTGGAATAATACTCCCACTGTGGCCAATTTCAAGCTACCAAAAATTTAGCAACCAGCTGGCAAAATTCCTAAAAATTTAACATATAGTTCTCAAAAACAAGTATAAGCTGGCTACAGCACAGCATTCTGTGTGTGCATATGTGTGTACAAAAATGTGAAATATTGATGGCAATAATAATAATCTTCAGTTCTGTATACTAGAAACATAGGTATTTGGTTATATTATTATTTGAATTTTAATGTATATTAGATGTCGTGGGAAAAAGACACAATTCTATAAGAATCAGAGTGGATAAAAATACCTGACAAGAGTAACTGGAAGTGGTGTATAGGAAGGCTTTATCCCAAATTCCCTACTCTATATCTTCCATTTAAATAACTTATTACTCATTGAATATACTGAATAAACACTAAGTCAAACAGCTTCCTCTCTGTTGGTCATGTGGTTTTATGAACCAGGAGCAGCCTTCAGAAATTTTACTATTGAATTAAAAAACTTGAAAGAAAAAAAAACCTAGCTAACTGAATGGAATGGCCTAAATAATTCTCTAGTATTTCTCATGGAGTCTGACACTTTGTTGACAGGCTATTGGAATACGTTTCACTCCGTTGATATACCATAAAAACAATTGCTAGACCATTTGGACAATGTATTTTTTAATGAGCTTCAAAATCTTAGAGAAGTGATGATACATTATCCTGCTATATATGTGCTGTTACTGCTTTCTGTTAACCACAATTGAAGGAGGCTCAGCCATTAGTGTGGAAGGAATAGAGCATTTAAACGTAATAACAGGTTCCCTGGTTCCTCGTTTATCTTTTATTTAGTGATTTCCTAGAATGAATCTAGTTCCCATGGCTTTAGAACAGTCTACTGAAGCATACACAATGAGGAAGCTACCTTTCCTTATCGACTGAATATTTCCTTTTGACTTCTGGAGATAAAAATGGGAAAACAGGAATCCAGAATGAAATGCTTCAAAATGTCTTCTTCTTCTTCCCTCAACATTTATAAAAGAATTTATTTTAGGAATAAAATTATATTCAAAAACCAATTTTATAAATAAGTCATATGGTATATATATCATAAAATATATTCATAACCTTAATATTTTATAAGTAAATTCTATTTATAATATAAATTCCAGTTATAAGATTTACAAAAAATTACAAATTTATATATAAGCAAATTAGGAATAAATATATATTTATAAAATATACCTCTTATGAATTATTTGTAAATTTATAATTTATATCAATATTATAAATGTATATATTTAATAAATAAATTTATATTTTATAAATATAAAGAAAATTATTACATGCCATGACAATTACATTTAATAAAAAGTCCTATTATATTAAAATTGTATATAAAATCAAATATAAGTAAAACCTGCCCACAGAGAAGTGCAACACATACGTTGTACATTGCATATTCTTGACTGTGTCTAACTTACACAGCATGCTTTTTAGACAAATGATCTTTCCATAGAACCAGGATCATTGTAAACAAAGATTTGCCTATATTCTTGATTAGTTGAGATTCCAGTTCTCACTTAGCACACGACACTGAGAAAGTTGGATTTTCATATATATATTTACAATTTTCTTTTTATTTTACAGTTGTGGGGTACATGTGAGGATTCACTACACAAGTGAATTTTGTGCAGGTGAGGTTTATGCTTCTAGTGAGCCCCTTCTACCCCTGGTACTCAGTGTGGTGTTGTGTGCTCTTTATCTCTTTCCCCTCCCTCCCTCCTTTAGCAGTACCCAATGTCTGTTGATGCCAGCTTTGTGCTCATGTGTGCAGTGATCAGGGACTGAATATGAATGATAACACGCAGTATTTAGTTTTTTGTTTCTGTGATATTTCCCTTAGAATGATGGTCTCCAGCTGTATCCATGTTGCTGCAAAGGACATGATTTTGTTCTTCTTTAAGGCTGCATAGCATTCCATCATGCATATATACCACATTTTCTTTATCCAGCCCACTTTTATTGGGCATCTGGGTTGGTTTCATGTTTTTGCTTTTGTGAATAGTGCTGCAATGAACATATATGTGCAGGTGTATTTTTGGCAGAGTGATTTATGTTCTAGGTATATTCTCAGGAGAGGGGTTGCCGTATCATATAGTAGCTCAATTTTAAGTTATTTGAGAAAAAACAACTACTTTTCACAAAAGTTGAACTAGCTTACAATGCCACCAACAGTGTAGAAGCCTTCTATTTTCTCCACGGCTTCACTAAAACCTGTTGTTTTTTGAATATTTTTTTGAATTGGTGTCTCACTCTGTCACTCAGGCTGGAGTGCAGTGGCATGCTCACGGCCACTGCAGTCTCGACCTGCTGGGCTCAGGTGATCATTCAGCCTTAGTCTTCCAAGTAGCTGGAACTACAAGGAGCTCAAACAAATTGACATTTAAAAAAATTAAAAAGTGGGCAAAGAGCCAGGTGTGGTGGCTCATGCCTATAATCCCAGCACTTTGGGAGGCCGAGGTGAGAGGATTGCCTGAGCCCGCAAGTTCAAGAACAGCCTGGGCAACCTGGGGAGACATCATCTCTATAATAAATCAAAAAATTAGCCGCGTGTGGTGACACATGCCTGTAGTTCCAGCTACTTGGAAGACTAAGGCTGAATGATCACCTGAGCCCAGCAGGTCGAGACTGCAGTGGCCGTGAGCATGCCACTGCACTCCAGCCTGAGTGACAGAGTGAGACACCAATTCAAAAA
>CAUYQG010195143.1:0-16008 GCA_963574415.1 Tarsius wallacei
ACATCACTGTCTTCTTTAATTCTGTTATTCAGGGGTAGAGGGGTTGCTTTTACTTCTGTTTGTTCAATCTCCTATTCTTCTTTATGTATGCCCTCTTACTTTGTTCAATTCTGGAGTTGCACTGTAGGTTGGGGGTGGTCCTCTTTGCAGTTTTGAGATTTACTTAAGGGGGAGCTGTGATTCAAAATCTGTCTGCAGGGCCTGATATCCGTCAACAGGTGTATGGATAATCTGAAACCCACTTCCCACTGCCTTGGAATCTGTCCATGCAGTGGGGTTATAGGTTTACTCCCTGAAATAAAATGAGGTTAACAGAGGGAGGAGAATGGAGCAGACAGTGGGGGGAAAGGGGGGAGAGAGAGGAGTAAGGGGGGAAACAGATGAGTGTACCAGCAAATGGAGAGAGAGAGACCTAAACTGAAACAGATAAAAACAATAGACCACGGCTACAGACTACCCAACTCCCATACAAAAAAAAACTTAAACATACAATGATGCTAACATACAAGCTAATCAACCACCTTACTGGTGTGCTGCTCTTCTATACAAAGATATGGTTTACAGAGAGGAGAAAAGAGAAGAAAAGGAAAAGAAAAGAAGAAAAAAAAAGGAAAAAAACAGTAGGAATAGAATCAAGTCATTAAACTAACAGAACCAATCAAGCACACTCTGAGACTTTCGTTTAAGTCCAATGTCCTTTCAGCTCTGATTTCCAGCTATCTTCTCAGGCTGGTAAATTTGTTCACAGTTAGGGTCAGTTGCCCCTGGCCTGCTGTGAAGGACAGTTCAGGTCACCATTGAGTTCACCACAGCCCAGTTCACCACTTAAATCTGGCCTGTGTCTGTTTTTCAAGCTTGTTATTCCCATTTCGGTGTTGTTACCTTGAATCGCCAGCAGGTGGTGCTACCTCAGCCACTCACCCCAGAGGGGACGGAGCCGAACAAGAGCCTGGACAGAGGCTGGAGATGAAAGCCTGCCTCAGGGCACACGGGAGGAGACCCACGGCCTGACAGGACATCACAGTGGCTGTAGAGGAGGCAGCAATCTCAGCAGATATTGCTTGCAGGGGCTTCGAGGTCTGAAGCCGTGGATCGCCTCAGGCACGGGTGGCACGATGTGTAATAGCTGCCACGGAGGCGGCGGCAGCGTCAGTGGCTGCTGTGTCTGTGTCTCCAGCAGCAGTGGCTGTCCAGACCACAGTGATGCTTCAGCGGCGGCAATGGTTGAGCTCCGTGTGAACAGCAGGCTGCCGACAATGGGATCGGCAGCCCCCGGGGAGAGAGCCAGAGACCTTCTGCGTTCTCCTTTGTGGAGGGTCTCATAGACCAGGCTTCCCTGTCGCCATCTTGCCCCGGAATCATAATTTAATTTTTTCCTGACTTGTTGAGATGTTTCCCTTGTTTCTGAGTATATCTGTGTATTTTTAACTAATACATGCTTGTATACGTTTGGATGGATATGAACACCTTTTTATGCATTCAGATCAGAAAGGGAAAACAGAGTTCCTTTTCACTCTGCTATCTTAAGCAAAAATATATTTATTTATTTCTAATTTTTAGATTTAATTTATAAACCCCTTCCCACGTACTACAAACTTCATTTTTCCTTCTTTTGTTCATCCATTGCACATACCACCATCTGATATGATGTATATTAATTGACTTTTTGTTGTTTATGTTTCTCTACTTAAAAAAATTCCTAAAGCTAAAGTTTTTTTGGCTTACTGATATAATCCTACCTTGTAAACATAATAAGTATTCAATAATAAGCACACTAAACATTATAAGCATACCTAAACATAATAAGCATTCAAAAACTGTATATGTCAAATGATGAAATTAATGAAATTATATCACCATAAACAAATTATGACCAGAAAAAATAATGTGAATGTTGGAAACCGGCCATGGAGGCCCACTGAGCATTAGGGATCAGGAAGGGCTGCTGACCGTGAGACCACTAGGATGTGTTCAGGAGCTGTTGACCCCATTCCTTCCCTCCATTAGGCACTGCTACCAGGAAAGGCTCCTGCTGGCTCTAACAGAAAACTCTGAGACTGAAATGTATACAGCTAAACTTGGGAGTCTATTGTTCCCATTTTCCATGGTTTATGGTTTTTGCTTTTAAACAATTTAAGTTTAACTTTGAATCACATTGAGAAGCCTTAATGCACAGGTTCTCTTGATGTGATTTTAGAAATTTATAGATATACATTTTAGAAAATAGTTTATATAGATTAAAGAAAATTTAAGTAACCATTTTGTTATAGAAGTGTGGTTAGTTCAGTTTGATTCAGGGGGTCCAGTGAAGTTTGAATTAGGCCAGCTGGTGCTAGGAGAGTGTAACCATAGCAGTAGTTGTTTTATAGAAACTAGTTTGAATTAGCATAGAATAGTAAAATGTAATATATCATTATGTTGGTTTCAGGTGTAAGTATTGAACGATGTTTTGTAGCTATTAACAATTAAGGGTACATAGAAACTGGATAAGAACTTCATGTTTTTCCTTATGTTTGAAAAATACATCTGCTTGAGAGTGGGGCGTGTCCTGTGTGCACCTGGACCTGGTCATGTGAAAGGCACGTGCTATCTTTTGTGTAACCATAGCAGCAGGGGTTCCTGTGATGATAACTTTACAGAGTTTGGGGATAAAAGCCCTGGGATTACACCCATTAAACGGCTTCTGCTCAATACCCTGAACAGGAGTCCACTTTCTTTCTTTCTCTCTCTCACAGGAGTCCACTTTCTTTCTTTCTCTCTCTCTCTATCTCTCTCTCTCTCTCTCTCTCTCTCTCTCTCTCTCTCTGCTTTCTTTCTTTCTAATATCTATCCCTCCAGTTGAATCGCTGATGCTGTCACACCGGCCTGAGACCCCTGATCCCTACAGGGGCAGGATCCCACATACATTGGCAATATAAAAACATAAATTTAAGAGTTGGGAATAGAGAAGAGTCAATTAGTGAAGAAAATAGTTAATCAATTAATACCTTTATCATATAAAACAAGAATCAAAGATTCTGTCTATAGTTGAAGAAAAGAGAAATGACAGCACAAGTCTAGTTCCTCAAGTTGCCATATTAATCAAAAGGGGAAAATTTTATATAATGGAATAGTGACATTAGGAGGATAGAAGATATTTACTAAGCAAGCTAAGCTGCCTTCTATTTTAATGAGAAGATAATGTGTAAAATAGAGAAATAGAAGTATATTATTAATAAAAATGGAGAAAAACAGAAAAGGAGACTATTGCTTAGACTATAGCTCACAGTATATTCATTTTAACACCTGAACATTCTTATTTGTAATATGCAGGGTTAAGCAGACGAATGATGATGAAGAAAACATCATCCAAACAATTATACAAGTAGGTGTTGTTTGCTCTTACAAAAAGCACAAAAAATTCATTGAAGAGGGAATGATTCAACATTTAAAAAAACACAGAGAACACTATTATATTTTGTACATCAGTAGGCCAAAAATAAAATAATTATATTCTCTCCTAACAGAAATCAAGGATTGATCTCTTGCCCTGGAATAGATTTATCTCCAATAAAAAGAAAGGAAGGATTAATTTTTGTGTACAACATTTTCTTGAGGAGGGAATCTATCCTTTATTTTATGCAAGTCTTATGACAATGGCTTTAAATTTACAGAACATAGAAGTGGAAAAAGTTTATTAAGTAGTTTTGGAGAGGATCGAGAGCTTGCCTGTGAAGCCTGCTTCTCAGATTCCTGTAAATACATTATGTTAGAGAAAGTAACGTGGTGGTGTCAACTGGCAACTAGAAGATTAACACTAAAGGTTATTGATTCATCATGATAAATTCATTGGAAAAGTCTGTTCTAGAACATTCTGACAGTATTCTTCTGATTTATTTAAATACTGTGGTGGTAGGCATTCACTGTAATTGTCTTTATAATTCATTTCATTATTGAAAACTTTAGTTGAATAATGAATACTTAATGACACTGGAGGAAAAAATAGACTTTAAAATATATCTCAAAATTGCCAATGAAAGTGCTTAGATAGCAAACAACATAGTTTCCAAGGTGAAAGTTTTATTGAATAAATGCAGAGACAGCTGTTTTCAGAAAATCACATTTTCCCCAGTCCCGAGTGAGACATGTTCTTACACATCACAACATTAATAGTCACATTGTGTTACTTGATTTAGTGCAGCATAATGCAGTGTGACTAATGCAACCCAATGGTACAGATTCATGCAAGAGAAAAATCCATCACCTAGGAAATGTGAAACAAAGATGCGCTTTTCTGAAAACAAAGGTTAAATAAATCAAAGTTTTCTGAAGAAGGAAGAGTCATGCAAAAGAGAGTTTTATTCAAAAACACATTTCAATCACCTTTGCAATGATCCCTGGATACATCAGAGAAGGGAATAGGCATCAAACATGAAAAGCCTTTAAGCTGTTTGAACTCAGCTATACTTAGTGTTTCCATAATATTTTCCTCTGTAGTACCAATCTCCTAAAGCAATAGCTTCGTCATCAATCTTATCAGACATTGCCCAGGTGACTGCTACATGAACCCAGCTGACAAGCTAGTGTCCTTTCTCCATCAGCATGTCTAAAAATATACTTGGGCTATTGAAGAGATAATAGAAAACCACTTGAAAAGTCCACTTTTCATGGCCTATTAAAAAGATAAAAATAATGGATGAAAAAATGGTCACTATAGACTTATGGCTGGTTTATGGTTATGCTTATTCATTTGCATTCTTTTCTTGTCAAAAACATGTATGGATCTCTTTGCTATGTAATAAGATGCACTAGAGAGATTACAAGAAACAATGGTTGGACCTCTCAGTCAAAATTTTGAGACAGAAAGAATTTTTATTTTACCTCTCAA
The DNA here is from genome assembly GCA_963574415.1 of Tarsius wallacei. Lineage (NCBI taxonomy): Eukaryota > Metazoa > Chordata > Mammalia > Primates > Tarsiidae > Tarsius > Tarsius wallacei. Next base: position 4,868 of record CAUYQG010195143.1, read on the forward strand.
AAAGTTGTATTAAGAAAAGTAAGGGGGAAAAGTCCTACAGGGATATTTGCACTATATGAGGGGGAACTTTAAAAAACAGAATTTAATCATTTAAAAAATGGTGTATTTATTTTTACATGTTTAAATTTCAGTTACCTTCAAAAATACTCTCCATTTGATGCAATACACCTATTGAGATGTTTTTCCACTGCTCAAAACAATTTTTTAACTTTTCAATTTGTATGCCTTTTGGTGCTACTGCCATTTTTTTGTTTCACCTCTTCCACACAGGCAAAACATTTCCCTTTAAGGACTTCTTTCATCCAGCAAAAAAAAAAAAAAAAAAAAAAAAATTCACTCTGGGTGAGATTGGGTGAATAGGGAGGGTGGGCATGATTTTCAGAAAAAAATGGCATAAAAAAATTTCTGAACACTCAGTACTGCGTGGGCTGGTATGCTTGTAAATCACACATCATGAAACGGACAAATGTGTTGAAAAAAATCTCAAAAAAAAAATTTCCATGAAGCCGAACACATCCTTTCACAACAATAGCTACTACACTGATGCTGATGGGTTCCTAGAACACTAGCCTAGTGGGGGAAGTCTGTACTATAAAGCCTGCACTTGAAAAAATTATTCCTTTTGGGGGAGGAAGTGACAATTGTCATTTCCAGTATTGTAGGATGACTGTCTCCTTTATATCTTTGATATCATTCCTGAATTGCAAGTTACTTTAGAGAATATTTTAAGTACAAATGCTAAATGATTGTTTGAAACTTTTTTAATTCCCCTGATTAGTGTGTATTCCCTTAAGTCTATTTTTCACAATTATTGAGCACTTATTTTTTTTGCTTATTGTTTACATGTATTATGATACAGCAACACTGATAAGTATGTCCTATTATTTCCACTTTCCATGAGAAGAGGTTGAAGTAGAGTGGTCAAGTGAGTTGGTCTTTTAATGTAGGTCGTAAATGATAGACTTGGTATTTTAACACAAGTTTGTCTGGCTTTTGCATTATCTATAGAACAAATTACTTTTAACATTAGACATATTCAATAAATACTCAGACTCATAGACTCTAAAAGTTGAAAGGGACCAAAGTCTTCATTTACTTCATGTCCTTACAAGGTACTAAACATCTATACAACATTTTGACAACTGGTTATCCAGTCACAGTGGAAAACTTTATTATTAGAATCTCACTTAATTAAAGTTATCAGTACCACTGATGGACAGTTCTAACCACTAGAAAGTTATTCAAACTGAACAGAATTAAGATTCCCCAGAAAAAAAATCTAATGACATTTGCATATTCAGTTTAATGTAGTCACTGAAAGTAGACTAATTTAAACAAGCATTGTATGTGGTAGACTGTTACATCAGCAACTTCTAATGAACCATGTTCACCAGTATTTATGTTCTTGTATGGTCTCCTCCCACACAAAATCTGAATGTGGTCACTTGGCATGCTTTGGCCTAAGGATTACTGGCAAACATGAGGTAAGCAGAGTTGACACATTAAAGCTTATTATCTTGGAAGCCAGAGGCCATGGTGAAAATAACTGAGGTACATTGGCAACCTGGAGGGTAAGAGACAGTCTTATACATTGCAGCCTTAGCCAAACTCTCAGCTGAATGCAGCCATACTGGTGATCAGAGCTGCACCACATGGATCCCCCCCACCCCCACCCCCAGGTAAGTCCGTCAACTCACTAAATTATAAGAAATAATTTGTTGTTTTTTGCACTGCTAAGTTTGGACATGGTTTGTTACATAGCAATAGGTAACTGATACACTGCCTTTCAAGGCTCACACATCTATCGAAGAGAGATATATGCAGATTTTTTTTTAAAAATCCTGTGGCAATAAAATTAGCTTTGTCTTCACGAAAGTATCCATCCCAGTTTCCATCATATGAGAAGACTTTCAGATCTTTTGACTTCCTTAGATGGTGTGCCTCTGAGTGTGTTACTAGATTGCAAGAGTAAGTAGTTCATTCAATAAAAATCATCTTGCTGAAGAGAATGTTAGTAATAATAATATCTGGCTTATTGAATGCTTATTCATATTATGTTTCAGGCATTATGCAAATTTAAATTCTTTTAACAACACACTACGATTTGAACTATTATTTTCCCTATTTTATTGTTCTGAAAACTAGAGCACAGAGTTATTTTTGTGATTTTGCACAAAATTTATAACTACAACTGGCAACCACAAATTTAAATCTAGGTATACCTGGCATTAAAATTTGTATCTTTATCCATTACACTCTTTACAGACCCACCTCAAGTATTACTTTGAGGATAAACAGTGAAGAACCCTTAACATACATAAGTAAAGTGAATTGTCCTCTGTAAGTTAAAACGTGAAATCAATACATAGCATATAATACAAAAAGTAAATAAAGATACGTTGAGGAGACAAAATGAATTTCAGACTTGAGCAAAATATGGTTTTAAGACATTAAATACACCTAAGAACAGAGTGGGAGCAATTTGAAAAAGAAATAGACAAAATTAGCAACTGAAAAAGAAGTGCCAAAGATAAATAGTGGCAGAGCTGACTTAGAAACTGTTCTGGGGGAAGGCATCCTGACAGCTATATGTTCAGCTGATGTGGTAGGTATTAATTCATGGAGAGATTAATAAGGTGAAACAGACCAATTCCAATATTTATTTGATCTATGTGGCTAATTTTCTTTGTTCTTCAGACACCCTTCTGATTATAATTTGACTTTTCGTGGCCCATTGTAAATCTGTAACTTGGTGTTCCAGTTTCCATGTTTCAGTCTAATTAAGACTAAAACACAAAGAAAACCCTGGCTGACTTCCTCAAGGTGATATTTTTCTTAAGTCTCTGGGTATTTAGCCAGACTTGCCATAGAAATCTGAACTCTTTAAATGTCAAATTTTTCTATAAATTAAGAGCTACTCATCTAGTTATTACTTGCTTCATCTGTACTCACATTTCAGAAAATCTCTGGTCAGTACCCCTGTTGAGTGAGCCAAGAACTACATAATCCCTAGCCCTACCCCCAGGCTGAATGAAATAAGGTTGTGCAACTGACCTACATAAAATATAGTATAACGCTACACAATACTTCTAAAGGGGAAGTCTCTGGGTTCCAAAGACTACCTCTGGGATTTAAATATAGGCTTGGCACAGAGTAGTTGTGACTTTCAACAAGTCACTTAACTAGGCCCTAGTTTTCATGTCTATAAAATAGAAGTAATAGCATAATGCCTACCTTAAAGAATTACAAGCATTAAATGTGTTAGCTAAAACACGTAAAACACTTAGAATATTGTAGAGTATGTGCTAAGTACTCAATATGTTAGTAGTGATTATGGTGATGATGCTGATAGTGGTGGTGGTATTTGGTTCAACCGGGCACAAAAAAGATGAACTGAGCTATTCAGAATATCTTTTGTGATTTATAAAAGAGACATTGGAGGAGATCCATCAGTTTCTGATCTAAACTAGATCATGTCAAACTTATTGGTTCATTGACAGAAGGAGCAAGCAGAAAAAGGTAGTCAGGAATGAAAGGAAAATAAGTCATACAAATAGAGATAAGCCAAAGATGAATGAAACCCATAAAACGCTGGAGGCATGAAGAAAGTATCCTTTGTTCCAGATTTTCAGTATTGTTGATTCTTAGACTCTTGAGGTAAGACATATTGGCTATGAATTGTCAATTGCGTCTTTACAATACACAATGCCCTTCACTTACACTCCTAAGCCACTTAACTGGCTTTCTGACTCTTAGATCTGTAGAACTGTATCCTATGAAATTTATACTTGGCATTCATCATTTGAATCTGCCAAATCAATATGTGAGCCTCATTATTAGAAATAAAAAAGATGTGAAATCCACAGGAAATTAGACTGAAGTGAATATAGGAAATGCAATCGCCTCTCAGACATAGAATGGATTTTTATGACTCAGTGCTAAGAAAGATACAGCCCATCACCTCACCGGGCCCTAAACCAGAAGTATTCAATTTTTAAGGTCATGATTCATTAACACAAATTCTTGACATTCACATCCAATATCTGACTCTCAATTTTTGTTTATCTCTCTCATTTTGTTGGTCCTTCTCTATTCTCTGCCTTTCTCGGTCTTATTTTCTCTCCTTTGTTCTTTTTCTTTAACTTCTTTCTGAGCTACCACGTCTAAAACATATCCCTTTTCTAATCCCTGAAGAGCCTGTACACACTTTCTGGGGGGAAAAAAATCAAACTGTATATCATATAGCTCAGATTCTAATCGGTAAAAATTTATTAATGAAACCAGACTGATGGTATATTGCCACTTTAATTAAAGACGGTTATGGAATGGCATTTCAAATAGCAATGTCATTTTCTAAACTGACATAGCTTCATTATAAAGAAAAATTCTTAAACTGAGCCTGAAGTCAGCAATATAAGACATTTCAGCTTAAATTTTTAATCTGCTTACAAAATAATTCCCAAGAAAAGGATTTTCCCCATTTTCTTGTTTTTGCCTGAATCCTAGCACTAGAAAGACTCCAAAATTATTTCCAGATATGTCAGAAAGTAAATCCTAAGTACTATATGACTAGAGGGAAGTGGGAATAAGTTTCTGGGCAAATCTAGTGGAATAGCTAACACTAGATTTTTCCTAAAATAGTTGCTTTTATTTATTTTGACAGGCACATCATATCTTTCCTATGATCTCCTGCACATCTTATAAAGGAGCCTCAGGTCATCAAGTCTTATACTAGAGAGAATTGTTTGAGATTTACCTAGTGTCATACAATTTGGTTTGGTAAAATCAGACCCACTATGCCGGCTTTTAGTAGCCAGTCTGGGGCATTTTTCAACCACATCTTTCATTATTTGAAAATCAACGCCGGCCAGGTGTGGTGGGTCCTACCTATAATTACAGCACTTTGGGAGGTCAATGTAGGAGGATTTCTATTTTTTTTTTTTTTTTTGAGTTCGAGTCTCACTCTGTCGCCCAGACTGGAGTGGAGTGCAGTGGCCGCTCCCGGACACCGCAGCCTCAACCTGCTGGGCTCCAACGATCCTTCCGCTTCAGCCTTCCAAGTAGCTGGAACTACAGGCACGCGCTACCACGCCTGGCTAATTTTTTTGATTTATCGTAGAGATGAGGTCTCGCCAACTTGCCCAGGCGGGTCTCGAACCCGCGGGCTCAGGCAATCCACTCACCTCGGCCTCCCAAAGCGCGGGATTACAGGCGGGGCCACCGAGCCCGGCAGGAGGATTTTTTAAGCCTAGGAGTTCGAGACCAGCTGGCCAACATAGCAAAACCCTGTCTCTAGTTTAAAAAACAGAAAAGTAAAAGAAGGAAGGAAGGAAGGAATAAAATCAGCTCCAATATTTTATATGACTCATGCAAAGTTTTTGGTTCAAGATCTTAGGATCTAGACACTTAATCATGGTTTTAGCAAGGACATTAAGTTATTTTTATAGTAATGAAAAATTCCCTCCTTTGTCTTTTTTAAGTTTGGAATTCTAGAACAACAAATCTAGGAACAACTTTTTTTTTAAAGAAAGCTTTTGAAGTTGGGGTTTGTTGAAAGGGAGAATAAGTTTTGTTTTGCCTTGTTTTTACATAATGAAATATGTGTACAAATATGTGTTCAAATATGCGTGCAAGAGTAGGTAATTCAGTTTTGCGAAATATCAAGATTTCATTTATTGCAGAGGTGAACCCCCTATGTATTACTCTCTGGCTTATTTCTCTCTCTCAGACGTAGCTACTATCATATTTCTTCACTTTCATAAATATTTTGTTTACTGAAAGTTCACGTATTCATAGAAAATATACAATATTTTATGGTAATAAATATAGTGCTATAAATAGCAGCATATTGAAACTATTGCAACTTACCTGCTTTCTCTTTGTTGATAAGTGTACCTCCAGCTTATTTGTGTGAACGGCCACAGTTTCCCACTTTATAAATATGTTGCTGTTTATCTCTTTTGCTGTTGATAAACATTCTGGTTATTTTCCATTTTTCTTGCAAACAACTCTACAATGAACATTTTTATCATACCTCCTTCTGCACTTGTGTGGATTTATCTGTGATATGTATTTAGTAAAGAAATATTTGCATTACTGGCATTTTCTCTGTAGAATGGCTATTTCATTTTAGACTCTACTTATATCCATCAGAATGTACAAGAATTCTCATTTCTTTTTATCTTCAACTACTCATGCTATTTCCAGATTTTTAATTATTTGTCCAACTTATATATATGGTAAAGATACTAACATAGTTATAGGTTCCAGGGAGCAGAATGTGAATGTCTTTGGAGTGGGCCCTTATTTAGCCTACCACAAATAAATATTGGCAATTTGAAGTTTCTTCTTTTTTTGTTTTAATTTTTATTTTAAAGATGTGGAGTACAATTTATATTAGGTAAGTTTGGGCCTCACTTTGGTCCTCACTTCACCTGGTTTGAGATCAGGTACTCTTATTGATGAAATGTGTCCCCTCCTTCCCTGGCAGTTTGCCACTACTGCCAATCCCTTCTTATGGTATTATGATAATTGTTCAGGGTCTGTTTATGAGTGAGAGCATGTGGTACTCAGTTCTTTGTTTCTGTGATATATCACTCAGTATTATAGTCTCTAAGTACATCAAGTTGCTGTGAAGTTCATAATTTTATCCTTCTTCATGGCTGCATAATATTCCATCATGTGTAAGAACCACATGTTTTTCATCCAGTCCGCTTTTGATGGATAGCGCAGTTGGGTCCATGTTTTTGATATTGTGAATAATGCTGCAATAAATATTCACGTGCAGATATCTTTTTCACAGAATGATTTGAGTTCCTCCGGATATATTCCTAGAATGGGAATGGCTGGGTTGTACAGAAGGTTGATTTTTAGGTCTTTTAGAAATTGCCACACTCTTTTCCACAGAGGTTATACTAGTTTACACTCCCACCAACAGGGTAAAAGCATTCCTTTTTCCCCATATCCTCTCCAGTGTCTGTTTGTTTTTTTTTTAATTGGTGATGATGGTCATCCTGACTGAGTTAGGTGGTATCTCGATGTGGCTTTAATTTGAATTTCTTTGATGATTGGTGAAGCTGAGCATTTTTTCATGTATCTGTTGGTTGTTCATATGTCTTCTTTTGAAAGTGTCTACTCATATATTTTGCCGACTTGTTAATAAAGCTGCTTGTTTTTTCTTTTTGGCACATTTGGATTCCTTACAGATCCTAGATGTTAGGTCTTTGTCAGACCTACAGTCTTTATCAGATATACCATATACAGACATTGGCAAAAATGTTTGAAAACTCTATATTTACATCATTTTGGTTTTGTTTCCTGTGCTTTTGGGATTATATTTAAAAAATCACAGTCCGGACCAATGTCAAGAAGCTTTTATTTATGTTTTAGTCTTTAATCAAAACAGAAAGCACATAAATAAGTACATCTATTTATGGTCAAATGATTTTCATGAAAGGTCTACACAATGGAGAAAGGACAGACTTTTAAAAAAAATGGTGTTGAGAAAACTAGATGTACACATGCAGAAGAATACAATTGAAACCTTATCTCAAACTCTACACAAAAATCAACTCAAAATGGATTAAAAACTTAAACATAAGATCTGAAATGTAAAATCTAAAACTACTAGAAGAAAGTATAAAGCCTGGTTTACTGGGGCAAGCCTGGACCCAGGGTCTACCATAACCTGGAGATTTGGGAGTTAGCTTGATGCCAGGTTTCACTGGGGAAGGTCTAGTGCTGGGTCCATAGTTAAAGTCGCAGGCTCACTTTGCTCTCCTTCCCGCAAATAAAAACTCTCTCTCTCTCTCTCCCTCTCTCTCTCTCTCTCTCTCTCTCTCTCTCTCTCTCTCTCTCTCTCAGCGTTGTACTGCTTGGCCTTGTGAAAGGAGATGTGTGGGTAATGTCCAACTGTCTTTCCTGCCCTCTTCAATGCATTTTAACTGTGCTACTACTGTGTGCTGTAATCTTTCATCTGGATATCTTAGCTGTTGTAAATGTATTTGTGTGCATGGATCATGTTCAAATTGATGTTTCTACAAGGGGACGAGTGCAGGAAAGTTACAGCCACCATTTTGCTGACATCACTGTCCCATAAAATGATTTTTCAAGAATCTCCCTAACAAACCAGTCTCCTGTAAAATCACTCATCTTTGACTGATTATATTAAGCACACTGTACAGTGAATGCTCAGCTCCTGAACCATAACACACAAAACTGTTCTCATAGGATCTAGGACCCTAAAGCCTGGTGATGCTGGGTTAGCTCTATGTATTGCCTCAACCTCAGCTACTAGTACTTATGCTGGATGTTTGACACAAGACAGGCAAGTGAGGGTCTCTTTCCCATGATTTGGATTAGGATCTCAGACACTGATCATCCCAATTGTCACCTTGAATTGAAAATATATAAGCTTGACACCTACGAAGAAGTCACATTTTCCCTTTATACAGAAAAGCAGAGGAAAGAGGTCTATAGATACACAGAGAATCAAAAGTAGAAAATGATACAGGTCCAGAAAGAAAGCCCTAGAAGAAAATATTGCCTTGGTTACTCTTGAACTCCTAGTTTCTTGTCCTTTACTAGGCCAGCAAACTATCTTGCCTTTCACGTTGTGACAAAGCTCTTTAAGATATTATTTGTGTATTTTATGTAATCTAAATTAAATGGATTTTTGCTATTGCCAATCTGAAAAGTCATAATATACACTTATTTGTCTAGCACATTTTTTCCTAATAAAGTCACTGATATTAGTGACTTCTTAATAGCACTTCAGTGTCTTGAGTTTGTACTATATTCAGACAATTCTAAACAAATTTCTCAAAGTACCAGATGAAGACACATGACTGAAGAAATACCTTCCACTCTCAAAGATGTTACAGGCTAGTAAGTAACTAAGAAAATATGCATATGAAGAAAAACACAAAATATTTTCAGAATTATATTATGTGAAATTTTCTCTGTGAGGATCAGCATTCCTAGTGCTTATATTTTCCTAAAACTTTTATTTGTCCAAGATTAAAATAAAGATTTTCATCAACCTAATAGATTATTTGTGAGAGCTTTTTTGATGAAGACACGAAAATAAAATTATGTTCATTCAAAGTAATATTCTCTTTACTCTGATTGTCATATATTTCTCAAAGGATATTTATTTATGTGTACCCTCTCAGTTAGCAATAAGAATGATTCCAAGATTAAACTACTTGTGACAGAGGCCCAGTAAGTTTAAACAAGTGCTTGAGTTCACACAGACTCCTGGTCTTGGAGTCAGGTTCAATTCTGTCTCTTAATTATCTAAATTCAGTTGTCATTCCCTATTACAAGTGAATAATTCATGCAGAGTTTGTAAGTGGTTTCACCTACAAAATCTTCCTACTCCTTTGCCTTTTAAGAACCATCTTCTTCTGGCCAGGTGTGGTAGCTCATGCTTATAATCCCAGCTTTTTGGGAGGCCAAAGTGAGAGGATTGCTTGAGCCCATGGGTTCAAAACCAGAGTGGGCAACTTGGAGAGACCTCATCTCTACAATAAATCAAACAATTAGCCGGGCATGGTGGCACGTGCCTGTAGTTCCAGCTCCTTGGAAGGCTGAGGCAGAAGGATCAACTTGAGCCCAGCAGGTCGAGGCTGTGATGGCTGTGAGCATGCCACTGCACTCCAGCCTGGGCTACAGAGTAAGATTCAAACTCAAACTTAAAAAAAAAAAAACCATCTCCTCCCAAAAAGGAAAATCATTAAAAGAGAAAAAGAAGGCATTAGAATGACAGTACATACCCCCATTGATATTCAAGTTTGTGATCTGAAACTCACACTGTTTACTGGTCATTTGAGAGTTTTTGAGATATTTACTTGTTTCAGCTAAGTTTATTGCTAATTAACCAAACAATGATGCAGGAAGAAGAAAAGCTTCCAAAAAGGGAGATACAGTAAAATTATCTTTTGATACTCACAAAATAGAAAGGATAAAAATAAGGTCATATTCAGGATTTCCAGAATATTCAGAGTGAACAGAAAAGGAAACAAATTGCATTCTCTGGATTTGAATCACACTCTTAGAAGAGCATCATAATACGTTTTCTGATTCTCAGGAATGATTTTAATAGTCCAGTGTATTTTCTCTGACTTATTTGAGGATAGTTTGTAAAATCTAAAACAAAACTTTTTTTTAAAATTTGCTATCACAATCTTTAAGTATTTGGATACATCAACAAAATAATCAGTTTATTATATTTTTGGTAAGAGCACCCATTTGACCTAGATCTAGAGTCTGTACAGCTTTACAAAAAATTTTGAGGTGTGAGGGAGCGAGTGTGTGTGTGAGGTACTGAGGTGAGGTACTGAGGTGAGGCGGAGGCAGGAGAAGGGGCTCCCCTCAGGAGCGAGGGACAAAGGGGGCGTGAGGCACCTAGGCCACGGGACCCCGGCGACAGGAAGCCGCCCCGAGCCGGGCTACCGGGTAGGGGAAGGGCCCGCGCAGTCCTGCCAGGGCCCCCGAGCCGGAGTCAGCCCCGCAGCCCCGGGTCGTCGGCGTCCTCCCGCCTTGGCCTCCCTGGCGCCCGGGCCAGAGGGCTGGCTCGGCGGGGGGACATGGGGACCGACTAGCGCAGCTCCCCGCGCCTCGCAGCTCCGCCGCGGAGAACTCTCTTCCTTCGCTCCTTCCCCCCACCTCATGTAGGAGGGCGCTGAGGCGGCGGGAGGGAGGAGGAGCCTGGGCCGCCGTCCCTTCCCTCCGCACCCTCTCCAGGGGTGCTTTGGTGGGCATGGGGCTGGGGCTGAGGCTGGGGCTGGGGGGGAGGGTGGGGGTTACTTGCCGGGGAACTTTCCCCCCTCCTTCGGGCCAGGGGGAAGGGAATGCCCAATTCCGAGAGACATGGGTGTTGGGGACCAGCTTCAGAGGCTCGCCTGATTGACAAAGTCCAGGCGTGCTGAGGACCCCCCACCACAAAGCGAGTCCGGGCAGCTGAGGCCCTTCTGTCTTCAGTCTTTGCTGTTGATACGGCTGAAGAATTCTGTGCAGTCGAGCATGAAGAGAACAACACGTTTATGTGAAGTACTCACAGCTAACCTGGAAATGTCATGGTTCAATTTTCCACTTCCCACTATGCCATTTGGCCTTTTCTAACATATGCAATGGTTAAA
>CAUYQG010195145.1:0-10968 GCA_963574415.1 Tarsius wallacei
TCAGTGAGAGCCCCTTCAAGCTGGCCTCTGTGTACTTTTGGCATGTCCTCATCCTTCTTTGAGCATTTGGTTTCCGGCACAAAAATGTATTTCTTTTTTTTTTTTTGAGTTGGAGTCTCACTCTGTCACCCAGACTGGAGTGCAGTGGCCGCTCCCGGCCACCGCAGCCTTGACCTGCTGGGCTCCGGCGATCCTTCCGCTTCAGCCTTCCAAGTAGCTGGAACTACAGGCGCACGCTACCATGCCCGGCTAATTTTTTGATTTATTGTAGAGATGAGGTCTTGCGTGCCCAGGCGGGTCTCGAACCTGCGGGCTCAGGCAATCCACTCACCTCAGCCTCCCAAAGGCGCAGGATTACAGGCTGAGCCACCGAGCCCGGCTCAAAAATGTATTTCAAGCTCACCTTGTGTTTTTACTGTCCCCGTTCTAAAATCAACCATTTCTCAAAGGAGCCTTCGTTCCCTTTGGTGGAGAAAGGTAGTTAGACGTCAGGATCTAAGTGCTGGTTTGTTCATTGTTACTGGAATGTTGCACTCCACCCAGTGAACAAAGCTAGAGAATGTGTGTACACACGCACACACACATATATGTACATTTACAACTACCTAGAAAACCATGTGTTTACACTGATACCTTCCGATTCCAACATAATAAGATCCAGTCTATCTTTTCTTCTTTCCTATGAATATGTTTTCAACCACTTTCTCTGAAAATGAGAAAGCTGGTTCCAATTATCTTTAATATACTTACTGATTTTCTCAATGTCCCTGTCTGTACCAAATCTGCTCCCTGCCCCATGTAGATAACCTCCTCAACCCAATTGAATTTTAATATCTTACTTCAGACATCTTCTAATCTCCTAACTCACTTCTTCCCTTCTCCTCACCTGTTTGGATTCCAGTGTCTTGTAACTGGTTATCCCGGTGGACACCAACTCCAGACCAAACTACTGCTGCAGTAACCCAACCACTACGCCACCAGGTCCAGGCTCCAACACTGTGTGCCAGTCATTCCTTTTCTCTAGACTGTGTAGACACTCACCTTACTTAACACCCCAAATTGGGCCAACCCCTGCATGGCCATCCTTCTGATTCAGCACAGGCTTTAACACTGACTCTAGCCTACCATGCCCATGAGAATACTCTGCTTGGGCTGGAACATGCTGTGGAGGGTTCCCTGTGTGCAGAAGTGCCCCTCAACCCATCCACGCTGCAGCGCCCACTGTATGTGACTGTAGGTGTGATGTCCTCCTCGCTATCTTGGCTTCAGCACCCTGCTCTGGGCCATCATGGCTGACTCCTCTCCCAGAACATGTGAGTCCTTTGCTCAGCTTCACCTCATAATGTTCAGACAGAATTGTTCAGGAAGGGAAGAAGAGGAGAGGGAAGGGAGGAGGAAGAAGAAGAAGAAGAGGAAGAGAGAGAAAAAACTTTTAAAAAAATGTTCTGAGGCTAGATATAATCACAGAGAAAGGCAGTTTGAAAAATCACATTATGCAACAAACAAATTGAGTTCACAGTACTTTCAAGGCCAACAGCATGAAATAAAAGTTACAAAACTGAAAAGCACCAAGATTTAACTGAGAAGAAACCCTAAAATTAGTTTTAAAAAATTACAGAGAAAAACGTACTTACTGCTTTCAGCTAAACTTTAAAGAGATTTTATAGTTTTTAAAATAGCATTTACAAAATCTTTCAACACAGTGAATATTAAACATTGACCATCTTTATTTTCCAAGTAATGTGTTACGGTTTTAAGAAAAAATAGGAACACTTTTAAGATGCTTGCATTTTTCTGGAGGAAATCATAGAAGAAAATAAATGTCAGCCTGATATTAAAAAACTAAGTAGTTTGGGCAATGTTGTGGAGAAAAATACCAACACCTATTACCTTTACTACCAATAAAATGAAATTTCATTTTTAGGATGAGAATTTTTCTCCCTCTTTCCATCAGTGTAAACACCACTGTTTTCCTTGCTGTGTGCTCTGTGTTTGTAAAAAGCCATGTGCAATTGCAGACAGTGTCATTTGCAAATGTCCCAACAGTTCCAAACACAAGCATAACAAGGTATATTTAAGAAAAGAACTTCTCCTTGTATGCCAGGGTTTTCTCTCATTCAATGAAGTAATTAAGATTTGGGAAATGACTAAGAGACAGAAGGAAAAAAATCAAAATTTGAAAGTTATTTGTAAGTTGCATCAAAAAGGGTTATACTAATAGTTATTACTTGGAAGATTCTTATTTAGTAATTAAACTCATATTCCTCAGGTCTTTTAGATTCTGAAAAAACTCATTATACAAAAAACATTACCATAAATTTTAAAAGATTCTTATTTCAGCAATATGAAGTGGAGAATGTAAGAAATCATTTGAATAATTTAATTGAAAACATGTCTGCCTTAGTTCCTTGGTTTGTATTTGGAATACATCCGAGTTCCTGGATAATTAGTTGAACGGTCTTCTTCATTTTGCTAGCATTAGGAGTAACTCTCCCCCTCTGAGCTTATAGGGCTTTCAAAATATGCAGGTGCCCTAGGGTTCATGGGCAACATCTTCAGTGGCACAAAGTGGGCCAGTCACTTCTCTACATGCCTGTAAGATCATACGCCCAGTAAACTGGCATAAAACCTCTTTAAGGTGTTAGCTGAGAGATGGGAAGTTTTAATACGGTATCAGACAGAGGGCCAATAATTTAGGGTAGAAGTTTGTCTTAGGACAACCTAGATGAGAGACTGAGATGGGGATCCTTGTACAAGGGATTCACGAAGGTCGTGGTCTCAGGAAGCATCTGCATAAGAATGAAGGAAATAGCATCAGGAAGGAGGAAAGCTAAGCAAGGATATGGTTTTAGGTTTATCTCACCTGATCCTGAGAGAAGTTCTAGCGAGTAGATTGCACTCCACAGTCTGTCCTACCTTAAGGCAGGGGAGCCGGTCTTTTGTATCCTTGTACAATTCAGTGGTTGGCTCTGGGACGACCAGGATGTGGGGATGTGACTCTCAGCTACCTCTCAGGAAGCTACTCGCATCACCCAAGGGCAAATCCTAGAGAAGGTCTCAAGTGTGAACCATCATGAGCTGCATCACAGTGACTGGTAAAAAGGCCGCTGGTATAACCAACCAGAGTCCATGCTTTGTGTCGCTGAATTCTACTCGTTTCTCACTCCAGCCTATCGTAGCTTCTCAACACTTCCAGACTTCTAGGAAAACTTATAAGAAGGGTGTGTGTGTGGAATGGGTTATAGTCCCCGCTGCTACAATCAGTTCTAGGACTATAACAGATACTTGTTGTCTCCCTCCTTCACCAACCATTCTTGATTCCTTTTACCCACAATCTGCTGGTGACTAACCTGAGAGAGGGGAAGTTTTTGTGTGTGTGTTTTTCTTTTCATTTTAAAAAATGAATTATGACTTATACATCATAATACAGGTAACAGTAATATGTGAGTAATAATGTAAACTTACAAACTGTAAAAGATTAATGTGTGACTCTACACACAAATCAATGTCACTGGCCCTATCAATAACCCCGAGCAGGTTCTTGGTGCACCTGCCATTCTACTATTGTCCCCAGCCCAGTCTTGCTTCTGGAAGGAATATTCTCCCTCTTCCTAAGCCTCTAACATTTCAAGAGGGGACGTTTTAATATAATATCAGGGATAGGGACAATGAGTTGGGGTCGAAAGTTGTCTTAGGACAACCTAGAAAAGAGCCTGAGATGAGACTCGTTAAGCAGAAGAAATCTACAGAAGACCCAGAATCTCCTCTCCTGTTTACTCTTCTCAGGTATGGTCATAGTGACCGGCCAAAGAACAGCTGGGCCTAAGAGTATCAAAAGATGGCCCAGAGGACCATCAAGGTACTGCACATTTTCCCACCTGACCCCCTTACGTAGCAGCAGTCCTGCGGCTTCAGTGATCAGGGTCAACTCCTCTGTCAGTGTGTCAACTCCTTTCTTTGCCTTCTGATCTTCTGGTGCAAGACATGACCAGGTGGCAGCCAAAGCTTCAGCATTGTTGTGACTCTCACTGTGTCCTTACAGTGCAAGCATTTCCCCATCAAGAACCAGAGACTAACAGTGCTCGAGTTGATCACTGGGAGTGATGGTGAATGGGATCATTCTTACTTCTACCCCTTGGGTCCTAGACTCATAGAGTCTATCTACTGGGACATAGAACCAATAAGTAGGCATTGGTTAAAACTCTATGCTGCATTCTAATTGGGTTGCTCTTTATCTTCAAATATTGTCATCTTCAAGCCAATGCCTCAGCTGTGCTTTTTTGTTTTGTTTTGTTTTGTTTTGTTTTGTTTTGTTTTGAGTTGGAGTCTCACTTTTGTCACCCAGACTGGAGTGCAATGGTATGCTCATGGTCACCCCAGCCTCGACCTGCTGGGCTTAGGTGATCCTTCCGCTTCAGCCTTCCAAGTTGCTGGAATGACAGAGGCATGCCACCACACCCGGCTAGTTTTTTTGTGATTTATTTTAGCGATGAGGTCTCACCAAGTTGTCCAGGCTGGTCTCGAACCTCCGGGCTCAGGCAACCCTCTCGCTTCGGCCTTCCAAAGTGCTGGGATTACGGGCTGAGCCACCACACCCAGTCATCAAATGTGCTTTTTTCTGAATCGAAGTCTCACTCCGTTGTCCAGGCTAGAGTGCATTGGCACACTCACAGCCACCCCAGCGTCGACCTGCTGGGCTCCAGCAATCCTTCCACCTCAGCCTTCCAAGTAGCTGGAACTACAGGCATGCATCACCACACCCAGCTAATTTTGTGATTTATTGTAGAGACGGGGTCTTGCCAAGTTGCCTGGGTTGGTCTCGAACGCACGGGCTCAGACAATCCACTCGCCTCGGCCTCCCAAAGTGCTGGGATTGCAGGCTGAACCACTGAGCCCAATCAAAAAAAATGTGTTTTGTTTTTTGTTTTTTGTTTTTTAAGTAGGAGTCTCACTCTGTCACCCAGGCTGGAGTGTAATGGCATGCTCACAGTCACTGCAGCCTCAACCTGCTGGGCTCCAGCAATCCTTCTGCCTCAGCCTACAAGTAGCTGGAACTATAGGCATGCACTCCGATGCCCAGCTAATTTTTTATTTATTGTAAAGATGAGGTCTAGCCGAGTTGCTCAGGCTGGTCTCGTGGGCTCAGGCAATCCACTCTCTTCGGCCTCCCAAAGTGCTGGGCCACCACACCTGGCCACCAACTGTGCTTTTAAGAGGTCATTCTAACCTCTGGATGTCGTGATATATGGTATGGCCAGTAGATTCCGCAGTCATGTGCCCACTGTTATGCCTTCATTGCCGTAAAGTAAATCTCTTGATCAAAAGGAATGTTATATAGGATACTAAGTCAGTGAATCAGACAGTGGGGCTAGCTGAGGCACTGTGGGCCATAAAAGTAGACATCCCTGGAAGATACATCAGTCCTGCTCAGGATAAATGATTGCTCCTTCCAGGACAGTGGAGTGCATCTTAGAATGTATTGAGTCTGGTCTTGCCTTGGGAAGGAGACAAATTTTTAGGCACTTCCAAGCAGAGTGGCCTCAATTGCCCAAGGACAATGATCCAGAAAATGCTGCAGTATGAGCTGTTACCAGTAGCAACTGCAGAATCCAGTGAAAGGGAGTTCTGAGCAGCTGGGCTTTTTATTCTAACTTCCTATCATCTCAGGAGGAACGGGGATAATATTCTCAGATGGCCCCGAAGGCCAGCCTGGTAAAGTAATTGAGTGAAGCATGCCAAGTGGGAGTTATGGCCAACTTGACAGCTAACGCCCAGTCTAAAGGGAAGTACCAATTTATTATTGCCAACATTGTCAGATCTTATGATTTCTCATGAAAATCTATCTCGATTTATTTTCAAGAAAAATCTCTCTATTTTAAAAATGTTGACAATTATATCATTGGTTTTTCTAAGAGGAAACAGATGAAATCCCCAAATTAGAGTAGATGAAGAGGAAAAATGGTGGGGAGGGATCTGTAGGAGCAAATAGAAGCTATCCAGCACAATGAGCAGTTCAGAGTTTTGAAAAACACTGGGCTGGTCGTGTGCAGGCGTTCTGTGAGCCTGCTTGGACTGCCATAACAAAATACTGTCGACTGATGATTAAATAACAGGAATTTCTCACAGCGGTGGAGGCTGGAAGTCCAAGATCAGGGTGCCAACATGGTCAGTTTCTGGTGATAGCTCTTTCCCTGGCTTTCAGACAGCTGCCTTATTACTGTATCCTCACATGCCCTTGGCTCAGTGCATGCACATGGAGAGAGAGAGAGAGAGAGAGACAGGGAGGGAAGGAGGGTAGGGAGGGGAAGAGAGAGAGTACGTGCAAGCCCTCTGACATTTCTCTTTTTTTTAATTTTTAATTTTAAAGATGTGAGTTACAATCCAGGGTTAGGCATACAAATGTTCACTATGCAGGTCCCTTGTTGATGAGGTGTGCCCCCCCACCTGGCAGTTTCCCACTACTGCCAATCCCCTTCTTATGGTATTATGATAATTGTTCAAAGTCCACTTATGAGCGAGAACATGTTGTACTGAGTTCTGTGATAGACCACTCAGTATTATAGACTCTAAGCCCATCCAAGTTACTGTGAAGTCCATAATTTTGTCCTTCTTTATGGCTGCATAATATTCCATCGTGCTGACTTCTCTACTTATAAGCACACCAATCCTATCGGATCAAAGGCCCACCATTATGGGCTCATTTCATCTTAATTACTTTCTTAGAGGCCCCATCTCCAAATGCAGCCTCAGTGCAGGCAAAGCCTTCAACATATGAATTCTGAGAGGAAACAAACATTCAAGTCCCTAGCAGACATCAAATAAAAACTTTAGGTAAAACAAAACAAATGACATGTACGCTACAGCTAGCATTAAACCCCAGTGTTTGACCCCTGATACAAACAACAACTACCTGCCTACATAAAAGGTTGGCCCTATATAAATGGGCTGCATTTATGTGTACCAAACTGTGAATCTGTTAGTCAGGAGCTGAATCATGATATTTGATTTACTGTTTAATTGATTACCCTAAGTTTTCACCTGGAAAAAGAAATAATGAGAATTCTTGGAAAATTATGGAACTGGAAAATACATTGCTGAGGTTTTCACTCGAGATGAATTGCCTGGTTCAACAAGTATTGACCTAGTCATGTTCTTGTTCTTTTTGACTTCAAACTGAGCTTTGCATTCAAAAGCAGCCTGCGGAGGAACAGAAGACTAAAAATAATGCAGACTTCAGAATGGATATCAGGCCTGTTTTCACTATCAGTGTTAGAGCAAATTATGATGTCCCAGTTGATATGTTTTAATAGAACTTTCCATCGGAAACCAAAAAGGGACTCAATGGACTCAAAATTTTGTTCCTTCAGCAACCATAAGCAATTGCTCTATATCTATATTAGTATCAAAGGGTGATTAACAAATTACTCCAGGATCACCTGGGAATGCATTAGAAATGCAAAATTTACCCCAACTCCACTGAACCAGAAACTCTGGAATGGGTCCCAACAATCTGTTTGAACAAGCCCTCCAGGTGATTCTGGGGCACTCCACAGCTTGAGAACTTCCCCTGTGTAGTCACAGGTTGATAGACAGAAATGTACCCAGGGAGGAGCTGACCTTTTTCTGAGTTTCTACAATGTCTCCAGCACCTTAGTAGGAGACCCAGTGGCAGCATCAGTGTATGCACCCAAATCTATCCAACTCCAAAGATCGTCTTCATTGCATTTGATCAAATTTCCTTTTTAAAATATGTATTAAGCCGGGCTCGGTGGCTCAGCCTGTAATCCCGCGCCTTGGGAGGCTGAGGTGAGTGGATTGCCAGAGCCCGCGGGTTCGAGACCCGCCTGGGCAACTTGGTGAGACCTCATCTCTACAATAAACCAAAAAAAATTAGCCGGGCGTGGTAGCGCATGCCTGTAATTCCAGCTACTTGAAAGGCTGAGGTGGAAGGATTGCTGGAGCCCAGCAGGTCGAGGCTGCGGTGGCTGGGAGCGGCCACTGCACTCCAGTCTGGGTGACAGAGTGAGACTCCAACTCAAAAAAAAAAAAAATATGTATTAAGTATCTCTATTGGACCAAGTGCTTCACATGCATTATCCTATTTAATCTGTACAAGGATATTGAGAGGCAGGTGTTATTATTTCTATTTACAGATGAAGAAAATCAGACTTATAAAAGTTAAGCCACCCTCTCATGTGGCACAGCCAGTAAGAAGCATAGCTGAGATTTGCACTTAATTCAGATTGACACAAAGCCCATGTTCTCCCCTTGCCTCCCTACATCAAGCTGTTTCCTTAATTTTTGAAATCTCCTACTTCTGGTTGCCATTGCCTACCTGCTGTTAATCTGTTTTCCATGCTAGAGGATCTTATCTTTCTCAACTGGCATACTTCGTCTAAATCACAGAACACAGGAAATGATTTGAATGACTATTCTCCCAGTTCCTCCAAGGATGGTACTTAGCTAGTGCCAGGATAGATGCGTGGTTGGGGGAGCATATTGGGGGAGCAAATTTCATTATGCACAGTGAAAGCCTTGGGCGTTAGGACTCACTTTTCTCACAGAATCCCATGGAGGAAGCCTAGAAGACATATGGAAAACTCTTCTTATTAACCCATCTGGTAATTCACTTTACTCTCTTCTTTCCAAGTTCCTTTTTGAATATGTTCCTTCAGTCAGAAAACTTGCCAGTGATGTAATTCACTGAGCTGGAGTCAGGCGTTTTTAAACCAAACACCTTTGCTAGGTAGATATACCTCACATGATAATTTATTTTCATTCCCTGGCTTCTTTTCCTCATAAGGAAAATGGATTGATGTGTGTCAAGGGCCACTCTGTCCAGCTCTAGCATTCTACTGCTCATGAAAGAAATTAAGCGCTGCTATCAAATCCCCCTTCTTCAGCCCAATGAAGACAAAAAGAACTGAATAAGAGACTATGGTTGTCCCTTATTCATTATTGTATGTGTGTATATCTTTACTTGGGACACTTTGAATATTACTGTATGTGGTCTTTTTCTTGGTAGTCACAATTATTCCTTTGGATCTATTTGGGAGGATATTTGTTCATTAAGTACGTTCACTTAGGATTAGAGTTAGGGTAAAGATGTTTTAACAGTTCTGAGGAAGTCTTTATGATGTCCTGAATCTAGCTTATTTGTGGCACTTAGTTTGATTCAGTTCAATTCAATTCAACCAGTTTTACTGTGTAGTATCTTACCATGTGCATAGCCAGTAAACATTACATTAACTAGAATGCAAGCCTAGGACAATTGATACCAGTGGAAAAGTGACTATGCCCACTAATTAATACTTTCAGAGATTACAGTGGAATGTTCCTTAGTGGGAAATTTTATTTTGGAGAAGTAGAATGCATTTTTATTCTTGTCTTGAGCAATATACATGATACAAGTTTTTGTATCTTTAAAGTCTTAAATTAGAAGCCACTTTGGGTTGGCTTTTAAAAAGTATTTCTCCCAGAAAGAGAACAGGAAAAAGTATTGCCTTTTATGATCGCCTATTGTCTATTCATCTGTACATCCGTTAAATTTTTAAAAAACTTCACCAGATGCGGTGGCTCATGCCAGTAATTCCAGCACTTTGGGAGGCTAAAGTGAGAGGATTGCCTGAGCCCAAGGGTTCGAGACCAGCCTGGGCAATATGGCAAGACCTTGTCTCTACAAAAAGAAAAAATTATCTGGCACGACAGCACATGCCTGTAGTTCCAGCTACTTGGAAAGCTGAGGTGGAATTTCACCTGAGCCCAGCAGGTTGAGACTGTGGTGGCTGCGAATGTGAGAATGAGACTCTGACTCAAAAACACTAAGAGTAAATAAATAAAATAAAAAACTCCACAAAGAAAATATACTACTCAAGCAAACTTAGGCAAATGTTACATATTTTTGTAGATCATTAGATTAGTCAAAATAAGACTTACAGAATGTTCCAATCTCTATCCACTCGATCTTTTGTAAGTTTATCAGAGGAGGATTTACATGACCAAAGGGAGGGGCAGGGAAGAAGAAATCTCCTAACACTTAACTGCTTACAGCTGCTATCTTAGCCTCCAGCCAGTAAAGATGTATAAACAGTGCATTCTTTGTTTTATGCGGAGATTCCTCAGTATACAGAAAAGAAGATGAAATTCAGGGTGGTTACTTTCAGCCTAGACAACTGATAACAAATTTCAGTTGATGGAATATGAAGAATGAGAAATTAGCACATATAAGAAAGAACTGGTATCAAGAATTATATGGCGTGATCTCTTATGACCATCCCCAGGATGACCAGTTGTAACATTTACATGCTAATGCATACTTCTGCTTAAGGCATTTAATCTGTACAGATGTTAGATTTGTAAAAGTATACTTTTTTTGCAAAGCTGCAAATGTACACATTTGCCAGAATTGTCTAAAACTCTCCCAAATAAAATTAGCAATCCTTGTTTTGTTAAGAATTGGGAGCCAACAAGCTGCAGACGTGATTAACTAACTGCAAGAGGTAGACTATAAGACACAAGCACTAAGCATATGTGTGCCATATGTATTTAGAGTGTTCTATTGCGATTAGGTAAAAATAACAACAAAGTTTTGCATGTTAAAAATTAAATGTAATTATAATTGCGCTAGGTAATAGGTAGACATAATTACCTGCTAACTTTAACATGAGCCATTTTGGCCGGGCTAGGTGGCTCAGCCTGTAATCCCAGCGCTTTGGGAGGCTGAGGTGAGTGAATTGCCTGAGCCAGCGGGTTCGAGACCCGCTTGGGCAACTTGGCGAGACCTCATCTCTACAATAAGTAAAAAATTAGCCGGGAGTGGTAGCACACACCTGTAGTTCCAGCTACTTGGAGGGCTGAGGTGGAAGGATGGCCGGAGCCCAGCAGGTCGAGGCTGCAGTGGCTGGGAGCGGCCACTGCACTCCAGTCTGGGTGACAGAGTGAGACTCCAACTCAAAAAAAAAAAAAAAA
>CAUYQG010195146.1:0-46177 GCA_963574415.1 Tarsius wallacei
TGGATCCTTTCTCTCCACCCGTCCTTTCTCTCCACTCATCTGGGTCTGTGAGTGATCTACTATGACGGGTTGTGGTGGTGTGTCTCCAGCGTCAGGCACCAGGGATCAGTGACACAGCTGGGTGCTGGATCTGGTGTGCCACCAGCGGCCTGGGGTGGAGGAGGGAGCTGGGCATTCCCTCTTCTGGAGCTAAGAGCTGAGAGCGTCTGATCAGCACCTCCTTAAGATATACCATTCCCCTGCTGGGCTCAGTGGCTCAGCCTGTAATCCCACACTTTGGGAGGTTGAGGTGAGTGGATTGCCTGAGCCCACGGGTTCGAGACCCACCTGGGCAGGCGAGACCTCATCTCTACAATAAACCAAAAAATTAGCCAGGTGTAGTAGCACGCACCTGTAGTTCCAGCTACTTGGAAGGCTGAGGCGGAAGGATCGCCGGAGCCCAGCAGGTTGAGGCTGCCGTGGCCGGAAGCAGCCACTGCACTCCAGTCACGGTGACAGAGTGAGACTCCAACTCAAAAAACAAAAAAAGATATACCATTACCTTAAACCACCATGGGGTCCCGCGCTGGGTGGGGGCCCAGAACTCAGGACCGGGAGCTGGAAGTCTAAGGAGCAAGCACTGGGCCGCTGGGCTGGGCGACCAGTCAGGGAGGGAGCTGGCAGTGACTTAGTGACTGAGTGCTGGCCAGATCACTGTAGCCAGCAAAGGAACCCAGATCTCCACAAGGTGGTATCCAAGGGCCTCCATAGATGGCAGCCGGCAGCTTGGGGCCGGGTAAGACGTTGTAGCTGGGGAGGGAGCTGGGATCTCCACATGACCAGGGCCCAGGGCCGCCAGTGGTGGAGCAGCATTGCTAATCATCAAGAAAATGCCAATCTAAACCACACTGAGATATCATCTCATTCCATTTAGAATAGCAATTATCAAAAAGACAAAAAAAAAATAACAAATGCTAGTGAAGATATAGAGAAAATGGTGCACTTATACACACTGTTGATAGGAATATAAATTAATACAGTCATTACAAAAAACAGTATTGAGTTTTCTCAAAATACTAAAAATAGAAATGCCATATAATCCAGCAATCCCATTACTGAATATTTATCAAAAGGAAAAGTATTAGTATATCAAAAAGGTATCTGAGCCGGGTTCGGTGGCTCAGCCTGTAATTCCGCGTCTTGGAAGGCTGAGGTGAGTGGATTGCCTGAGCCTGCGGGTTCGAGATTCACCTGGGCAACTTGGTGAGACCTCATCTCTACAATAAATCAAAAAAATTAGCCGGATGTGGTAGCACGCGCCTGTAGTTCCAGCTAAAAAAGTTGAGCTCATAGAAATAGAGAGGAGAATTGTGATTATTTGAGACCGGAAAGGGTAGGGGGAGGAGAGGATGGTTAACAGATACAATGCAATATAGCTAGATGGGAAAGAATAAGTTATAGTGCTCTATAGCACTGTAGAGTGACTACAGTTAACAATAGTTTATTGTATATTTTCAAATAGCTAAAGAGGATTTTGAATATTCCCAACGCAAATAAATGATAAATGTTGGTAATGTTGGATATGCTCATTACTGGATTTGATCATTACACCTTATACACATGCCAAAATATCACTCTGTACCCCATAGATACATACAGTTATTACATTTCCATTAAAAATATTTTAAAGGCTGGAAAAAACAGAAGGAGGAGTCAAAAATATTGTCTAAAACAAATGAAAGAAATCAAGCAACATAGCAATTTGGGTCCATTTACTTTAGGAGTAAATAACCCTTCACATTTTAATAGCTCCTGAAGCTGTGTTTATAACAGAGTTCACTAATCAATTTTATAATCATGAGTCATTTCATTATAATGGGGAAAGTGCTCTGTATTTAAAAAATCATAAATAGTATGATATATTTGGGAAATACTGTCATCCATAATAAAAATTGAAGTTTTGGCACCCTACGTAGAAAGTTTCAGTTATTTTAAAAAATTAAATTTTGGTAAAACTGTTTCTTTTTTTGTAATGATGACTTAATGAAGTTTACTTCCAAATGAGAAGCCTTTTAGACATTAATCAACTCAAAGCCATAGAAAGGTCAGTTGACTTTTTTGTATTACAGAAACGAGTTTTCCTTAATCCATTTAAATTTCTACTAAATTCAACAATCAACTTGTTTATGTTTTTAATTTTATAAAGGGTACACAAAATCTTAATGCAATAGATTTTGACGTCAATATGATTTACTTCAAATTTATTTTTAATCAGCTATGAAAAATAAGTACTCTGTCTAATTTAATGTCTTACAAAAATAAGGACAGTCTTAAAAGTAATCTGGCAGTGGATCTAATGAAGACTTGCTGTGAAACTAATGGAAAGGTAATATGTTTAGCTCTTCCTCTTATTTGCCATTTGTTTGTCTTTCTTTTTGAATTGGAGTCTCACTCTGCCACCCAGACTGGATTGCAGCGGCATGCTCATGGCCACCTCAGCTTCAACCTGCTAGGCTCAGGTGATCCTTCCGCCTCAGTCTTCCAAGTAGCTGAAACTACCGGCATGCAGTACCATGCTGGGCTAATTTTTTGATTTATTGTAGAGATGAGGTCTCACCAAGTTCCCCAGGCTGGTCTTGAACCCGTGGGCTCAGGCAATCCTGTCACTTTGGCCTCCTAAAGTGCAGGTATTATAGGCATGAGCCACTGCACCCAGCCTTGTTGGTCATTTAAAAATGAAATGTATATTTGTCTGTGAGGCTGCTCTATGTAAACAGCTGCATGTATTTTTCTTTTAACCTTGAAAAAAAATAACCATAGGCGAGGATGGAAGAAAAATATATAGAATACAGTAGAATGGATGAATATGAATTGAGGTGATGCTAATTTTACAGACCAAATAGTACTTTTACAGATATCATGCTTTCAGGTGATTTACAAAGCTAACCAGAGATTTTCCAACTTTCATTTTCTCAGTGCAATGTAGTAATGTAGTAAAATGCTCCATTAAAATTCCTGCAGCATTTTTAAATGTAATTTTCCTTCCCAGTAGAAACAAAAGCATGTGCATGAGTTTTCATTTAGTTGAATTTCTTCACATGATGTAAAAAGAACAAGAAGACCTGTTGCTTATTAGCTGTGTAAGCTTTAGCAAGGCTTTTAGTTATTCTGGGACTCAGTTCCCCCATCGATAAACTAGAAACAATGATACCTACCTCATTAGATAGTTATGAGAATTTAATGAGAAAAAGTATATACAAATGCTTGCAAGCTCTAAAATATACAAATGTGATCTCATGTTATTATCATTGTCTTTTTGCATAGCAAAAAGGTTTATTGCTGAAAAAAATACAATCACATGCAACACACCTAAACACATAGCTGAGCCATGGTCTGCACAAGGGATATTTGTGTATTATAAAACAAGGCTCCAGATAGAAAACAGCAGATATTCTTCAGTCTCAGTAATGAGGTACCAAAGTCAAATGCCTTTCAGATCCAGGAAGGAACATAAAGGTATAAATACTCAGATGTATATTGACACGGTACAGTGAGAGTTATGGAACAGTGAAGAGAAAGTATGTTTTTTGCTTAAAGGTAATCAAATTTATCTTTACAATTATTGTGCTGGCAGGGACACAGTTTTGTTCCTGCCAATGTGTGTGGCCCCCATATGGTGAAAGAGATGAAATTCAGGCTTATGAAATTATCAGAAAACAATCAAAGGCTCAATGCAGTAGCTGACTAAAATTCAGCTTGAGAAGTGGAAGTTTGGGAGAGGGAGACCCGAGAATGAGCTGGAGCAATCAGAAGCCAGATGAAAAGGAAGAGACTAGAAAGTTACTTCAAAGATTAAGTAATGTCTAGATAGATGGACAGAGGGAAGAGAGGGAGCAACTTTTGAGAACTGATGCACAGAGTATGAAACGATCAAGTTTTTTTTAAGGCTACTCTTTCTTATAACATGAAAACTGTTGAGAATAAGCCTCCGACTCACTTTTTGGCCTTGTTGCTGCCCACACCTCAACATGCAGGCCTTTCAGTAAGGTCTTCAGTTGAGTCATCTGAATGGAATTCTGTTTCATACATGGACACTGACTGACACAGTGGTCTTTCAATAAAATTCAACTTAAACATATATACACATAACCATTAGCTACTTAAAGCTTGCTGTTTGTGGAATAAAAGTTTAAATAAAAGGTTAAAAGAATAAGTCAATGTTTCCATACGGGTTTCATCACAAGATCCTGAGGTCTCCTTCTTACTCCATTTATATGTATTTTGTCATGTCTACCACATTTTTTTTTACTTTCTAAAATCTTCTTTCATCTTTTTTATGACATCTTGATGAATCATAGATCTGTAATTATTATAGAGAACCTCAGTGTAATAGGAGGTCTAAGAATAGCATATGTAGTAATATAGAATTACACAATACCCTGTGTCTTTCAGTACCATGCAATCACATGCATCAGCTCATGTAAGTGGTCAGAGGACCACCCATAACTTCCAATTTCCCAAGTGACAACTATTTTGGAAACTGCCTACGTATTTACACTATGCATTTCTGGAAATACTATTAGGTAAAAGCATCTATAAAATATTTAGACATAACAAACCATTTATACAATAGAACTCTCTGATATCTGAGCTATGTGAACCCTGGTCAGTCAAATGGAAAATAAACAGACTTTCTTCCATTACATTCATTTACTTTTTTTTTAATGGAACAAAATTTGTTTCTCAATTTTTAGTGTGGATTTAATGCTAAAGTGAGAAAACACATGTCTCATAGCAATTTTAATAAGAAGAAAACAATTTAAATAACATAAAAGATCCAAAAATGTTTTTGTTCAGAATTTTTTCCACCCCACCGCCTCAAAACTTCTCAAACAAAGGGGTAGAGGACATTATTCTACAGCTTAAGAAAGAAACCAGACTTTTCATCCTGACTCTCTCCTTCACTGTAACAACGTATAAGAAATAGCTTTTCTAGGCTAGTATTTTCTCCAAGAGAGTTGTATTACAAATGTATTAGGATCTCAGTCATATTTTGAATTCTGTATTCTACTTATAAATTGGCATTTTTCTCTTTATCATCCCAGGAGAAGGCCTAAGGGATTCTCCGTTTCACAGAGGGAATTGCCTAGGGATAGAGAAGGGAGAAATTGACTGATAGGAATATTGCTTTAGCTGCTTAGTGACTCCAAATAACCACACTCACACCTTTAGCAGCAACACACTTCTCTCAAATAGTTGTGAATAGTCACATACCATGTAGGGCGTAATGAGAGAATATGCAGGATCTACAACTTAGTTTCGTAGTAAGACCTTCCATACACTAGTTCAGTTCCCTCTGCCTATTAGTAATGATAAGGCAAGTCTCTCTTCACTCATTACCTAATGAAACTCTCTGAGAATGTACAACCCCGCCCCACCCACACACATGTCTTTAGACTGTTACCTGAATTCTCTTGTGGTCTCCCAGGGGATTTATGTTCACCTTTAACCTCATAAAATAGATAATTACTTTGCCATCTTTTAACCTTTATTCCTTCCAATCACTTGGTACATTTTTCTCTGAAAACAGTTATTGTTGTTGGGTTTTCAGTCATTACTTGACTAAATTCAGTCATCTGTAAACCTTCAATTTTGTAGTGCTTCTAGAGTTCCCTCCTGACCACTTTTTCCAGTTTTTCTTGGCTGCCATCAGTAGCTGCGTGTCAAGGACCTCCTTTTCACAGAGATACTCCTTGCAATTCATGGAGTAGCTGAATTTCAGGGAATTCTAGCTCACAGCCTCTCATGCCTGCTGAAGTAGGAAATTAGAGATGCTTCATTTTGGGAAAGAGAAGGGGGATGTCTCATAGCCTTATCTCCACTGGAATCCCCGTTAAGATGACAGGGTACAGTTATATTTCCTTTCTGAAAGCATTCTGTCTCACCAGTTTTCTCCATATCAAACACAACCAAAACATAATAGGAATATAGGGAGAATCTGGTAGATCCTCTCAGAGCTGTAGGGTATAGAAAAGACCAGAAACTTTAATTAGCATTAACTTAATTTTTTCCTATGTAACAAAGGAAGATTGGCGGTAGACTTTGAAATTTGACTCATGATAATTCTCTCTCTGTCTCTGTCTCTTCCCCCTTTCTCAATTTTTCTCCTTTCCTTCCTTCTTAGAAGAATTTCAGGGATGATTGTTAAATTTGGGGAAAGAGAAGGAGAATACCACATAGACCCATCTCCACTAGAATCCCTCTTGAGATGATCAGGGTGCTTGTTGTTACATCCACCAAGCACACCAACTATTGATGACAGCTAAGGCAACTGGAAAAAATGACGGGGAAGGAACAACTTAGAACTGTGTTGATGTTTTCTCCAGTCATCGTAGGCCACGGCTGAGACCCAGCCTACAAGGCTCAGTAAAGCCCGAAGATATTTAGTCAAGAAAACAATGTTTGTGTGCTCTCTCTCTCTTTCAATTTTTTTCCTTCCCTTCCTTTTTGGTTCCTCTTCTCCTCCCTTCTGCCTCCTGCTCTCCTTTCCCAAAACCTTTCCTTGTGAAACTTTTTCATAGTGTCAAGTATAAACACAGCTGGACATTAGTTAAAACAGTGAAAACAAATTTGACTTATAAACTACTGACAGCAGAGAAAAGAAATGAGCCTCACTCCAATTTGTGAAGAGGTGACTGGGTTTTTTAAGGAAGAATGAGAAAGGGGGAAAGGGCAATGGTGGGGTCTTAAGCAGAATCAGTAATGTGAAAAACGATAAAAAGCAGAAAGGAGGATTGGCCCATGCTAACTGGCCCTTAAGAAGTTAGCCTCCTACCCTTGCGCAGAGACTGGAAGTCAGAGGCCCCATCTTCAGGTGTCTACTGAAATAAACAATACATTGTTTTGGCGGCCTTGAGTTTTCTCAGGCAGGCACTTTAAGGTAGAATGGAGTCATCCTAAGGATGCAGCCTTGAGCTATTAGACACTATGTTAGTTTTTGCTTTAGACCAAAAGGTTTGTTTTCCATCTGTCTTTCCGCAGAATGTCCTGAGTGCATCTTTTCTAATAGTCTCAGAAGTGCAGATCTAACTCACTTGTTGACTTCCATGGCACCCAAGCTTTATTGCAAGATTCTCTATTCTGACTCTGTCATCTGTTTTATTTCTCTTTTCTATTTCTAGTTCCTTCCATGTCTAATTATTCCCCAAAAGAAATGAGTCATAATTTGGTGGAATTGAAATGCTCTCAACCATGGAAAAGTAAATAGAAGTAAATCCCGGAATAAATGTTTCTGCTGAGTGGAGTTATGTAACTGCCACTCTAGTCTCAAGTACTCCTGGGCAGGGACAAGGTGAAGGATTTAGCAAAAGGCTGAGGCAAGAGCTTTAGCATTTGTTTTTATAAAGGAACCCAGGATAGAACGAACTGATGGAAAGAAACAGAGATTATTTCAGGGCATCTGTTTCCTGCCCAATTATTTGGACTAGCTTTGAGCCCTTTATGAAAAAATGACTTGAGTCCAGAAGAAAAGTTACTACTTCCAAGAGACTCTGAGCAGAAATATTACTGGACAGCACAGAGTTAGAAAGAAGGTAATTTCACTTTGTCTGCACAGAACCCAGTACATCTCCAGTTACTCACGGATGGGCAGCTTTGGACACATCCCTGGACAATTCCCTGGATGTGTATGTTGTACCCTTATAATATCCTCACCATGGGCTTTGCTGCTGCCCCACTGGTGCTAGATTTCCAGCATCATCACAAAGGAGGCAGAACAGAAAGGGAAGATATTGACAGATGCTATACGGTATTGCAGATGATGGCAGGCGTGCGAATCCCCATAATGCACTACTGTTCACTCGCAGAAAGATCTGAGGGAGCTATGCGACATTTGCTTGTGCAGTTGGAAGACTAGAAAACACTGGATTACTGAGAGTAACATGATGTCTTTCACATTCATATGTGGGCTAAAATTGGTGAGATTCAGGTAGTCATCTAATAGCAAAGAGGGCTCCGAGTTTCAGAGTGTTACTCTATTTACGATGTTCCCATGTGAAAATTAGTTGGAACTTAAAAACTGTTTATAAATGAATTTACCATTAGTTATCATTTAAGCATTTTACTGAAAAAAAAACTGATAAAAATTTAAGACTTTATTTTTAAAAAGGAAATCAGCAAAGCATGTCAAATTTAGAGTAGTCACTAACAAAGCAGGAAGTAAAGATGGAGATTTACTCTAGAGATGATTCTATACTTAGAAAGTCTGCTCAAGGGAAAAGAATTTCACAAGAAAGTAGAGGTCCAAAAGAAATATGTTGTGTCAGAGGAACGTGACCTCAGATTGACTGAAAAATAAAAAGAGCCTTAGTTTTTGATAGCATAATGAATAGGGTCTTCCCCAAGTGAGGCATCTTTCAATAGTTAAAAAAGGAAGGAATGAATGAACCAAATAATATCATTTGACAGTGTTTATATGACAGAAAAAAATAAAAATGAATTTGTTACATGCTGTTAGAAAGGGTATTACTGTTTGTTAATAGAGTATAATGTTTAAAAGCCTACTTTCTGGAGCAAGACTGCATGCATTTAAATCTTGTTTTTATCTGTTTATAGTTAGGTGTGCTCAGTTGCTTTATCACTAAACTAGATATAGTAATAACATCAATCTCACAAGTTTTTTATGAACGAATGAACTAATATATGTAGAATACATGGAATGTGAGTTTCAATTAGTTACTAAATTTTTAAAAAATAATTTCTTTGAAGAAACTAACAATTATCATTTTTTAAAGTAAGTGTATATACTTTAGAATTTAAAATGGTTTATTTACTGGGTATAGTGGCTCACACTTATAATCTCTTATAATCTTGGATTTATAATCTCAGTACTTTGGGAGGCCAAAGTAGGCAGAGTCTTTGAACCCAGGAATTCAAGACCAGCCTAAGTGACAAAGAGAACAAAAAATTTAAAAAAGTAAAAATTAGCTGAGCATGGTGATGCATGCCTGTAGTCCCAGCTGTTAAGGATGCTGAGGTGGAAGGATTGCCTGAGCCCAGGAGGTCGAGGCTGCCATGAACCATGATCATCATGATCATGCCACTGCACTCCAGCCTGGGTGACTAAGTGAGACCCTGACTAAAAAATAGATAGATAGATAGGTAGATAGATAGATAGATAGATAGAAAGAAAGATAGATAGATAGATGAGCGAGAGAGAGAGACAGAGACAGAGATAGAGATAGAATGATTTCTCTGTTGCCAGCCCTAAAATATTATCTGTACCAGTCACTCTCATACAATAAGAAAGAAAGGACAAAATATGCCCATTTTTAAAATCAGACCTATTTAACTCATATATTATGGGGAAAAAAAACGGAGACACTTTCTAAATGTTTCTGGCTCAATGAGGAGGATTCATAGCCAAGGTATTTGTAGTAACTCATAAGCATTTATTATTGAGTGATGTCACATACTGTAGCTCTGGCTCATTTGCCATTATTTGGGAACAGTAGCTTGTGGCAAACAAGAACCTTGAAACATTTGCATGGCCATGGTTGTGAACCAAGAGACAGGGAATTAAGCAAGATCAGAAAAGCAGATGTTGGATCTAAGTCAGGAGTCAGTACAAGATCTCACAAAGAGATAGGATGACTCATAGTTCTCTGCCTTCTAGAATAATGTCCAATATAACTATTCATAACATGTCACCAAATTAAATGTCAGCTTCAGGACAGTAAACAAGAAGGGCTTGAATTTTTCCAATGGACATTTTGATAAGCAAGTCTGAGGTAAGGTGAGAAGATCCAGAAAGACTAGGGTTATAAACTTGTATCTTTATATCCAGGATTATAAAGGTCTGAAGGAAAAAAAGATAGGAAAAAGATTCTGCAAAGCTTTCTTCTTTACATTCTTGGGTCTTTTTATTCTCTACTGAGTCTTTGGATGTGCCCTGTTGCTAAGCAAATGAGGATGAACTTCTGCTCTAAAAAACTATCTAGTTAATTGGCTAGCAGTAGATAGATTGATGATGATAATTATCATTTAATAATCATAGAGATTACCAATTAAAGCATTAAATTCAATGGGAAGCAGTTTTACCTTACTGATGTTCATATAATTGTCTCACAATTTGTGAAAAAAATTCACCACTGATCTGTTTTCAGATTCTAAAAGAAAAAAAAAATATTACTTTATACAGTGGTTATGACATGCCATGTTTGCATCGCTAAGAGATTTGTGTGCATATCTACAAACCCAGAGTTATTCATATTAACCTTATTGTACAGGTGAGAAAACCTGAGTCTCAGGAAAGAAAAGTGAGGTTTTCAAAATTACATAGTTCAATATGGGTTTATGAATTCAATGCCAGGTCAAGCGAATTCTTTTCGAAGTGTTTAGATTTTACTACAAAGCTACTCTGAAGTCAAACCCTGAATTTTTGCAGTGATGCCAATCCTATGTGCACATAAAAAACACCTGGGAAGCTTTTATAAATCCTGAGCCCAGACCACACCCAGAACCCATGCTGTAAGACCTCTGAGGTGAGACCAGGAATTTGTTTTTAAATTTCCCCAGGTGATTCTAAAATGCAACCAAGATTAAGAAAAACTCATATTTTGCACACACAAAATTTCACAGCTTTGAATTTTGTTCTTTAGACAAAATTGCCACAAAGGATTTGTTGTTCTCCTATTTTCATATTTGCAGTCTCCTATTTTCATAAAAGAAACAATATTTTTATTGAAAATTTATGTCCAAATTTACTTCTAATCAGTCTCAGAACTCTGGAAAGCTCCTAAAAAGACTTCATCTAAATGCTTGTTTCCTACTAGCATTTCTTCTAAGTTCTTTATTTCTTACTTTATGGATTAGAACATTTCAATAATATGTAAATGTACAATTCTTGATAGCATGATGTTAAGGATTGGTGATTTGGTGCCAGCATTTGTAGGTTTAAATTCTGGCTCCTTCATTAAGTTTGCACAATTTAACCCCTTTGTACCTCAATTTCATCATATATAAAATGAGGTCGATCATAGTGAGTAACTTGTAGACCTGTGTAAAAATTAGATTACATATAAAGAAGTCCTAGAATGATGTTTATTACATAGTAAGAACTAAATAAATATGACTATTGTTGTTGTTTGGTATGTAGCAGAGGAAAACAAGAGAATGAGATTTTTCATCACATACAAATTCACTGGTGAAATAATACTCTAATTACATCTATATAACCTCCCCAGATTTGAAAGGTCATTTTTTCTTATCACAACTAGACATTTTACTACCCTTTTTTTGTTACCAGAAAACTTGCTGAAAGCTTTTTACTTTTTCCATTGAATATGAGCCTATTACTTGGTCTGGATCCATTCTTCTGACCTGTAATTATTACAACCCACCTATTTGATTATCTCGGTGTAGCACTAGAGCAATTCTGCTTCACTCCTGAGTAGACTCAGTAATAATTAAGACAAGTTCTAAGTCTGGTGTAGCATATGGAGCTGAAGTCTGTTTCTACCTATGTCATTTTATGGGTTTTCCCCAACCAGGGTCAGAATTCAGGGACTGACATCAGCAAGCCTCCTTCCAGGTTATATGCCATATATATTTATATACGCATTATTATATATAAGCAGGAACTTGCTGGGGATACAGTAGTGAGGCTTTCACAGTGTACATCCAACATAACCTCTGCTCTCAGCAAACACAAAACATTTATATCATAACCTAACAAGGTTTTTCAATTTAGTGAACACTAACACATAGATTTGACAACTGTACTCTCCTTTTTTCTTCTGTTTTGTTTTTTGGGTTTTTTTTCCCATCCTCTAGATATCAGCCTGAAGGCTATACATTTGTTTTTGAGTGACAAAATGTTTTCTTTTCTTTTTTTTCTTTTGAGTTGGAATCTCACTCTGTCGCCCAGGATGGAGAGGAGTGGCACACTCATGGCCACCCCAGCATCGACCTGCTGGGCTCCAGCAATCCTTCCACCTCAGCCTTCCAAGTAGCTGGAACTACAGGCCTATACCACCATGCCCGGCTAATTTTTGATTTATTGTAGAGATGAGGTCTCGCCAAGTTGCCCAGGCCGGTCTCAAACCCACAGCCTCAGGCAATCCACTCACCTCGGCCTCCCAAAACGCTAGGATTACAGACTGAGCCACCGAACCCGGCCGAGTGACAAAATGTTTTCTGTACATTTTTTTTATCTCTGTGCTACAGTATATTTTGCTTAACCATTTATTTTCTGTCTTTCATTGTTTCTTTCTACACATGCTACTACATTTTACCTCTGTTTAACTCTGAGAGGTACATATTTCAAAGATGGCCAAGAAAATTTTAAAAGAGTATGTAAATTGAGTCTTCTATACAAAAATGATTGGTTTGCTCCATTTTGGAAATTAAGATAAATAATAAAGATTCCAACAGAAGAATAGATAGGGATATTTGTAGAGGACTGGTCAAGTACTAGAGCCTGTACACACATCTTTGAACAGAAGTCGATGGATGAGCCAAGAAAGTCTAGAGTTAGTAAAGCACGATATCAAGGGCATTTAGTAGTCAACGTGCTACATTCTCTGAAAGTTTAGTTGGACCTAATTGCTGAGAGATACCTGATGAGGCAGAAGGCCAAGGCCAAGGTCACTCAGACCTATAGCAAATGCAGACCGATATCCTCTCAGTCTAGGTCCAGTCAGAGGTTTTTTGGAGCAAGGAGGGAATAAAGCTCCCCAATACTGGGAAATCAACCACTTGGCAATAGGAAAATTTGTTACACATCATAAATACAGTACTCAGGAGAGTAAATTGTGCACATTTGGGAAACACATCAAGTACTAAGTAGGGTCTCAGTACATTAACATGCCCTGGTAACCTTGAACACTTCCTAAAACTTCTAAATTGCCCCAGATCAGATGTAGTGAGTGACTATCTTACATATTTGGAAAAGAGACTACCATTTTATTTATATATGAGATGCCATCTCCATTATCCTTATTATACAGGTGAGGAAATCTGAGTCTCAGGAAAGAAAAATAAGTTTCTCAAAATTACACAGTTCACACATATGAATTTGTGGATTCAATGGCAGGTCAGCCTGACACCACCCTGAGTGTTTAGCCTTTACCACAAAGTTGCACTCAAATCAAGCCCTGAATTTTTGCAGTGATGCCAACCCTATGTGCACATTAAAAACACCTGGGCAGTTTTTATACGTCCTGCCCATTCTTATGCCCATTCTTTGAAAGTACACCTGTGTATGATGTTATGAGAAAAGCCTTAAAATTCTTTTATTCTAGTACTCACAGTCCAAAATCCTGTTGTAGGATATCAGACACTGACTGCCTTATACTAAACCATAGCCTATCTATGGTTTGTACTGCATAAATAAGATTCAAACCTTTTACAAGGAAGGACGGCTATAGAAGGACAGAGCTCAGCTGTTACTACCAAGCCTATTATATTACAATGCAAGAAACTTAGGCCCATGTTAGAGCTGGAGAAAAAAAGAACAGTAACTCAGTGGTCTTCAAACATTTCGAATGGTTATGCCTCTTTAAAGGAACCACTCACAAACTCAGTGTTTCAAAATCTAAATGGAAAACTATCAAACCTAATTTTCTCAAAAAAAAATGTTGTAAAGTCAAAATGATATGGTATAAACTATATGACAATAAAAAAGTTACATTATTATTTCTAGTTTTGATCATATGAACGGTTATCTGATATTAAGATAAATAGATTCTTCCATAGTTTCTTCAAAAAATATTTTAAGCCATAATTATATAAATATTACAACCATTGTAAGATTTTGTGAAATTATTTATTTTTTTAATGTAATTTTCTTACCTTATAGATATCAATTTGTCAGTTGCTTTCTCACATGTTATGCTCAGAAATTTTGTACAGATATGTTTTTCCAACCCCAGCGGGAGCTAAACTTCTAATAGTTTTCTGCTAAGAGAACATGTTTCCAAATGGAAACTTGATCTTAACAATGAGGACTTTATTATCTTTCAATACCCTTATTTGAAAGTATTACCACACTCAACTTACCAATGTAGGTACAAAGAAAAGAACATTAAATTCTTCCAGTTTCTAATTCAGCTGCTTCCTACACCTCCAAAAGGACTCAGATTTGTTGCTAATTTCTCCTTTGGTTTTCAGTTTTTGTAACTATGTTATTTAAGGTTTTCAGTTGACTCAACAAACATTATTTCTTCATTGCAAGGTAAATGAATAAGAAGTCTTTAAATAACAAAGGCTAATAAAACAATGTCGACTTAGTGTCAGTGATTTAAAACCTTGAGCACCTTCTCTCCAGAGAGGCCTGATTCACGTTTTCTGACTTCTTGATGGTGTGTTTCTCTCCGTAGGTCAAATAGCAAACCAGGAGGTGAGCAGTCAAGGATACCATGACTAGCTTCGTCCCTAGCTACGAGGGCAGCATGATGCAAGTTCCTGTCTGTGTCACTGGGCTTTACCACATGCAAAACCCGGTCACTATTTCATTGCCCTCTCATGGATAACTTAAGGAGAAAGCACTCAAAACAATTCTGAGGTCACTGCAAATGCAAGCTGTTTTTTGCATCCTCTTTGATAATCCCACTAGATAAACTTGAAAATCTGCCAAGCAAAAGTGGTTTCACATCAATAAACTCACTGATTACTCAAACTGCAGGAGGGAAAAAAAAACTGGGATCTCAGATTTCCACTAATTGATTTTAATTTTATTCATTTCCTTCTTCCTTTATTTATTTGGACAGCAGCTGCAACATCATGTTTTGATTTTTACTTCTCATCTATGGCACACTATTATTATCAATCTCTGCATTGCTGTTTGTGCTTCTTTATTTTCCTCTTCATCCTCTGTCTCGAATACTCTTCCTCTTCCCTCACAGCACCCACACTGATGTGTTTAATGTATGGTCTTATAAACGATCCTACATGAATTAGTTTACCTATATCTCTGATACATATGTAGTTAAGGGTTTATAATTTACATAAAATTATGATTTTAGATATTCGGGCAGCCAACAGACACATAGAAAAGTGCGAAGTCTCACCAATCATCAGAGAAATGCAAATGAAAACCACATTGAGATACCACATAACCCCAGTAAGAACAGCCATCATTAATAAAACAAACAACGACAGATGCTGACAAGGATATGGAGAAAAAGGAATGCTTCTACGCTGTTGGTGGTAATGCAAACTAGTGCAACCTCTTTGGAAAACAGTGTGGCGATTCTGAAAGAACTAGAAATTGGCCTCCCACACGACCCAGCAATCCCCTTTCTGGGAATATACCCAGAGGAACTCAAATCATTCTACAAAAAAGATACCTGCACACACATGTTTATTGGTACACTATTCACAATAGCAAAAACATGGAACCAACCATACTACCCATCGAAACTGGGCTGGATTAAAAAAATATGGTACATATACACAATGGAATATTATGCAGCCATAATGAAGGACAAACATATGGACTTTACAGCAACTTGGATGGATTTAGAGTCTATCATATTCAGTGATCTGTCACAGAAAACAGAAAACTGAGTACCACATGTTCTCACTCATAAGCAGACCTTGAACAATTCTCATAATACTATAAAAAAAGGATTGGCAGTAGTGGGAAACTGCCAGGATAGGGGCGGCACACCTCAAACCAACAAGGGTACCTGCATAATGAACATTTGTATACCTAGCCCTGAATTGTACCCCACATCTTTAAAATAAAATTTTTTTTAAATGATTCTACTTTTTTTCCTTAACATAATATTTTGGAGATCTATTTATGTTGTAATATACAGATGTATTTTATGCCTTCTCACCACTGCACAGTATTACAATTGTATCCTACGTGTATCCCACACTTTATTACCCGGCATCCTGATGTACTTGGACCATTGCATTAGGCTACTCAAGGAGACAACCCAGATGTTTAAAATTCAAGCTTAAGAGATGACACCAGTAATCAATATTTCTGTTGTGTTTGCTTCATTAAAAAGAAAAACAGGAAAATATAGATCTAATAGACAAAACTGATAGCAATTAGCTGTCAAGGTCTGGGGGATATGAATAGTAAGATGCCATTCCCCTAGCAAAGAAAATCAATCGGTAGTATATTACCTTCCAAAGATCTGATTAGCCTACTCTAATTTGACTAGCATAAGTCCACAAGAGATTTATTACAACACTCTATGCTTAATCTTTAGTGCCCACACTGGGCAATTTGATTAATTGCCTTACATTTTCAGTAATCCTTAAAAATTTTCAGAAAATGAACTCATTTTCATTTCATTGTGGTATTTCACCATGGATTTTTTCTTTCCTGGGTTTTCAGTAATGAGACTGTACCTGAAAATAGATACAGGTTATAAGAGTACAATGAATGTTACATAGAAGGAAATTTAAATAGTTGTAAATGAGTTGGAGATTCAAGACTTCTCTCATGATCCACAGGAAGCATCCCAGTGACTGTGTCACATATGCAGACCCTTACTTAAGTTTGAGGCATATCTATGAAAACCTAGTGTAACATGACTAGATGGATGACCAACTCAAATGTTTTTATTCATTATTCCACGAAATTTCAAACCAGATTAAAGATTTGTAAACTATTATTATAGTAAAGTTTTTATTATTGGATAGATGTTGTACAATTTATTGTATAATCATTAATTATTAAATAACAATCATTGTGATAAAACACAATTAAACAATAAGACATAGACATATTTTAAAGTACATACATACAATGTGCAGAAGGAAGGAAAATAATTTAAAATTATAAAATGAAAAGAGGAATTAGGCAAACAGTTTTTAAGTGGCCATTAATATTCACTCATCAGTCACTAAGATGTCAATATTTTTGTTTTATGCAAATAATCAAAATTCAGAGCATATGATATTCTTATTCTAAGTTTTTTTTTCTATTCACTTTTAAAAGTAAAGATAAGAAATTAAGTGGTTCTTTGAGTCCTGTCGTCTTCCCTCTGTCTCAGCCTATGCTCTGTTCTGCCACTGGATTTACCTTGCTACCATTTCTTCTGATTATAAACCACAAAGGTGCCTCATTCCTTGTAAGATAAGACCCATAATATTTTTCTTATTTATATATTTTTAATTTTATGAATACATAATAGTTGTATGCATTTGTGGGGTACATAAACTCTGGCTAAACTTACCTTTTCAGATTCATCATCTCTCACTCCCCTTCATATACCCTATCCTGCAGACACAAGAGTACTTGAATTTCTACAAGTAATACATAGGTTTTTTTCCTCCAAATTTTTATTTATTTTACTACCTCTGTCTAAAATGTTCTTTTTTCATTCTATATCTGGCAAGATTTTGTCCACTAAATCTTAGCCCAGATGCTACCTCCTCTGTAGGATAGTTTTTTAAATTTCCCTTCTTCCTCCTCTTATAAACATAATTGATCATCTTCCTTTTGTACACACTTGGTAGTAGATGGGTAGTTAGGCAGTGTCATCACTATAAGAATTACTCTTTGTAGAGTTATTGTCAGTGACTGTGTTGTTCCTAGTAGCCATAGCCTACCATTTTTCCACAGCAGAAGATTATATAAGAAATACCAAGCTATGGATAACTGTGCTGAAAGGAGAGACTGAAGGTCATTTATCTTTAACCCTAATGAGAAACAAGATACAAGTTTCCAATTGGAGAAAATATGTGCCTTAACAAATTGTTGGAAAAATCCACCCACCAGTTTTATCACTGCAGATATGTGAAATACTCAAAAACTACAGGACAATGCCCTCGGGTCCGCTCCCACTATGGGAGCGTTTCTGTCCTTTCAATAAATCCTGCTTTAAAAAAAAAAAAAAACAACTACAACAGGCACAATTTTAATAATACCCAAGAATGCAGCTCAAAATGTAAAGAATGAGACAACAAAAGTCCAGGCAGTGCATATTTTAAAGCTAAGTCCTAACTCTCCTCAATATGGGAGATTATATTTAGCAGATTCTAGATGCTCTACATCCTGTATCAAAACCCATGCATTACGATCCACATTAAATTACAAGCAGATTAACAAATTGTG
Organism: Tarsius wallacei; assembly: GCA_963574415.1. NCBI lineage: Eukaryota > Metazoa > Chordata > Mammalia > Primates > Tarsiidae > Tarsius > Tarsius wallacei. The sequence continues at coordinate 18,059 of CAUYQG010195146.1, forward strand.
TTTTGGTTATATTTGCTTTCTCAAGAACACTGATCACCTGGGTTAAACACACAGGTGACAGTCATAAAAATACACAAAATCTACACTGAGAGAGTCTAAGATACTTTTCAATTCTCGAATTCCACCTATACCACTGGAAAAAAATGGTGACAGGAAGTGTTCACTCCCTTAAAGCCTAGGGAACTTTGAGCACAGTGGTGGATGGACCAGTGAGCCTTGGGCACAGCATCCCAGGGAAAGTTTTATTTAGCATGAAGGAAGAATTTACGACTTCTTCCTCTCTCTTCTCTCTTCTTCTTTCTCCTTCTAAATAATCATATTTGACTTATTACTCTTGCTAAGAGAGCAATTCATCTGAGAGTGATAATTGCAAGATGGAAATCTTACTTGCTATTACTGGGCTTTTCAAAAATTCAGTAATTCAGTGTGTGTGTGTGTGTGTGTGTGTGTGTGTGTGTGTGTGTGTGTGTGTTATATTATATTAATGCTTTTGGTATCTGAAGTTATACGTATGAGGAAAAAGAAACAACTAAGACAACTGGCTACATTTGATGTAGTTTATCAGGCGTGACAAAAGCATCAATTCTCTCAGAGTAATAAAGAAGCATAAAGGGTTAGGTATTAACAAGTTAGAGTTTGGAGAGAAATTAGTCTACTTTGTTTTTATTATCATAAATATTCTAGTAGTAAAGAGTGGAACTACAATAACAGCAAAGATATGTGTACTTGAAAATTCCATTGTCAGGGGAAGCCTAACAGGTTATAGTATGCCAAAGCCCTAACTCCAGATTCATATGCAAAGAAAGAAACACACCCAAATTTCGCCCAGTCATTGGGAATCCCATCAGTACAACATTTTAGCTACTACTGCTGAACAACCCGCATATAACATGACTTAAAACAACAATCTCTTCACTCATAATCCCTAGGTCAGCAATTTAGGCTGAGCTGGGTTGGGCAATTCTTAGCTTGACTGAACTCTCTCTCCCATCAGCTATCATCTGGGAGTGGCTTTGATATTGCCTGGGTTCCCACACATATCTTTGCCTTCTGCTAGGAAAACTGGGTCTGATATTACTCTGGTTAAGGTGGTCTCTTACCAACAGGAAATTAGCTAGCCTTTGTCCACATGACAGAGGCAGAGTCCCAGGGAATAAGTAGAAGTATGAAAGCTTTCTTAAGGCTTTGTCTTGTAACTGACACATTTTTTCTAGTGCATTTTATTGAACAAAAAGGTCATATGACGAGCTCAAATTCAAGGAAAAGGAAAGTAGACTCTACCTTTTGATAAGAAAAAATACAAAATTGTATTACAAAGAGTTGTGAATTCAGAAATAAGTGAAGGATTGTGATCATTTTCACAATCTACTACTGTGTGATAAGGAAGGCACATTGTTTCTTTTATCTGAGAAATCTTGAAGCTATTTCATCTGTTGTATGGAAGTATAGTTAATCCTCTTATAACGATGAGCTAGTGTTGGTTGAGATGAGAGTCCTTTTTAACATCATTGTGACAACAGTAGTGTGTGGAAGGTCATGAACTCTGCCATTAGCTGTCAACTTCTGTTGCCATAGAAGCTTAGAGAGAAAAAGTTCTACATGTTATTATCTTACACAAAAGACAAGCTTGATCTTACTCATAGGGGGCCGAAGTATTTGTAGTTGTTCACTCGGTTATCAAACACAAATACTTGAACTTAGATGATATAGCTTCAATAGTACTCATCATGTTCTATGATGCTATGTGTGCTGACCTGCTAGAAACATAAGCAGAGCTATTGAGAAGCATCACATACACTTCAGAAAACAATCAGTGGTCACACATATTTATCTTCCTACCATGTTCTAGTAGTGATATTATCAAGGTACCCAGACTATAGAAGCAGAAGTATGCAACATGATATGGAACAGGCCCTGTACTAAAACCTTAGGGATGCATTCTGCTCAGATGAGGAAACTGGCACCAGGATTTACACAATGATGCAACGAAGTGGAGAGTGTTTCTTCAGGATCTTGATGTTTAAATGACAAATTTGATTCCAATATAAACAATCTATCTTATTAGCTGTGCAAATCATGGCCTGGGGTGTGAGGAAGATTCCTAAACTCATGTCTACTATTATCATCTGGGAACTTGGCAAGTTCTGCAGATCTTCTGATTCAGAAGTCAGTATTGAGCGACATGAAGACTTGGTACCTGATACCTGGGAAACCACTGTAAGTGGGCCAAGAATGAATGGAAACATAGGTCACCTTTCTGAGATTAGTAGAAATAACAGAAATTATGTTATGAAGCAGTCATCTTCCATTTTCTTGGCAGATTTTGACTTAAGGTACTTAAAATATACTGATGCCTGTATCCCACCCCCAGAGATTCTAATTAGTTTGAAGTGAGATGTGGACCTGTATATTTTTTTTAATTCTTTATGTTATCTAATATAGATTGATTCCTCACGTAACAGAAAAGAGGAACTGTGGAAATTCCTGACGGTGGTGAAGGGAGCAACGTCTTTGGTAAGTGCAAATGTATCAGAGATGCTTCATTCAAGTTGTAGAGTGTCGGCCAGGGAGTAGCAGACTATAAAAGGATTGACACTACTTCCCTGTTGGCAAACCTGCTACAATTGACTATTTCATGAAAGTGTCAATTATGATTGTAGAGAATATGCCTCTAATGGGAATGTGCAGTCTTGTCTGTCATGAACAGACACTGAAAGATATAGCCTAAGATATCAGGCTTATATTGTGAGAATAATTTTGTTATGTAAAAATATTGGGGAAGGAATACTGTAAAGAATTCAAATATTTAATATTTTGGCTGTGATTCAAAAGTGTTTTATTTGTGGGTTTTGATTTATACCCAGACATTTAATAAAGGGAAGAGTTTTATATTGATTTTTTATTTTGCTAGTATTGTATTGTCTGTGATATTTATGCTGTCATGGGTCATCTATACAGCCTCTAGTAAGCCGTTTTGGAGACTGTGGATGAACATAATTTGATGTGAAAAAATAGAATAGGAAGAAGATTTCTTACTCAGATTCTATGTGAAAATACATTAAAAGAACACAACATGAGGACAGAAAAGGACTCAGATCTTCCTACTACATTCCCAATGCAGTTCCTAAAAGGAAAGTTTTGGCAATAATTCTACGTTTTGTGGAAGAAATGTCCATATTTATCTTTATCCTATTAGTTGCTCCTCCCCAAGGGAGTGAATCATGATTGACTCCTGTTTCTAGTAAGTTCTGCAGGAGCAATGTTGACTGTATGTAAACTATCTCTTGTTTGTAACTTTCCAGAACCCAAGAATAATGGAACTTGCTCTTGTAGTCACCATGCCAAGGACAAAGTGCTCTGTCCTGCTCTGTTTCACCTTTCAATCTAACACTCAGTGAAGGTGTAAGTCAATCACACCCTGTTTTGACCTCAGATTTCTTCTACTCTCTCCAAGCCAACATTATTGAGGATGACACTGATAGTATAATTTGCCTCATTTGACTTTTAGGTCAATCTTTTAATTTGTTATAACCAAGAAGGAAGAATAGAAAAGTGATTAGTCTATCTTAGGTTCCTCAAAATACTGTTTAAAGTAATTAAATGAAACTATAAAATAGTATAACATATACTTCCAATGGACTCACCACTAAAATTTCTGAAAGTTCTCTTATACATAAGAGAACTCCCAGAAACAAAGTTATTTTTTGGAGGGCTCACTTCTTGTGGTACAAGTTTTTCCCTCTAGGTAAGTTTTCTAGGAACCCTTTGGCATCCATGTATCAATGTACATTGTTGTGACAGGTTGCATTCAGTTTCAGTGAGATTTTTTATGGAGTTTTTTTCAACTCATTTGCCCATTTCTTGATAGGTGATTTATGAGTGCACCTGCCCTGCATTGCACTGAGTGTTCTGCAGTTTTTGATCAAAAACGAATGACCCTTGTGTCCTACCCTCCCTATTCACACAATCTCACTGCAATCAACTTTTTTTTTTGTTTCCCCTGATGAAAAATTCCTCAAAGGGTAATGTTTTGCTGATATGTAAGATGTAAAAAAAAACAACAACAGAAGCACTAAGAGGCATCAAAACTGACAAGCTCAAAAACTGTTTTGAGCAGTGTAAAAAGCATTTATTGCATCAAATGAAGAGTACTTTTTTCCTTTTTTTCATTATAAAGATGTGAGGTACAATTCAGGGTTAGATATACAAATGTTGATTATGCAGGTACCCTTGTTGATGAGGTTTGCCCCTCCCTCCCCTGGCAGTTTCCGCCAACTGCCACTCTCAACCCCCCTCCCCTGGCAGTTTCCCACTATTGCCAATCCCTTTATTATAGTATTATGACAATTGTTCAATGTCCACTTATGAGTGAGAATATATGGTACTCTGTTCTTTGTTTCTGTGATAGTTCACTGACTATGATAGACTCTAAATTCATCCAAGTTGCTGCGAAGTCCATATGTTTGCCCTTCTTTACGACTGCAATAATACAAATGGAGAGTATTTTGAAGGTAGATGACTAAAGTTTAAACAAGTAAGAATAAATACACAATTTTTTAATTAATAAATTATGTTTTTTAGTACCCCAAATATATTTTAAAAAGCAAGAAAGAGAGTCCTCAAACTTAGAGCAGGCTATATATATATGTGTGTGTGTGTATGTGTGTGTGTGTATGTGTGTGTGTGTGTGTGTGTGTAAAGCATGTAAATATATATATATATCATATATACAAACTATATAGATGTTAATATATATTTACATTTGTGTAAATGTATATTAAGCCAGTTTATCAATTAAGCATTTTAATTATTTAGCCATAAAATTCCCATTTAGGGAAATATTTGCTTTACAAACTCTAGGACAGCAAAGAATCCCTAGTAAATTTAAATTATTTTTCAAGAGCATAAGAAGTTTAGTGAAAAAAGCAAGAAAACAAAAGTCCCAACTCTACAACTTACTCACCATAAGATCTGAAGCACGTCACTTAAAATCTGTTTCATTTGCCTCTTAAGAAAAAAAGAAATAGAATTAACAAATGTCTTACCAGCAAGAATTACAGCAAGACTTGGGTAAATTGAAAAGAATTAAATCTTTATATAAAATTTAAAAAGTTGATATGGTTGTTATTTCATTTACTTTCATTAAAAGTATATAAGGGCTTTGAATGAAGACAAGACTTATTTCCCAAGCTGTCCGTGGTGTTTATGAACCATTGAGAAATGAGATTCAACTTAATAAAATTATCTAAAAATTACTTATTATTAAAAAAGATATTCTCATAAAAATTGTAGTAGCATCTGCAAATATTTTCAACCCACTACTGAATAAATCACCTAATATGTGCTAATATCAGTGTGTAGAGGTTGTATAGTTTTAACTCTTAATGTGATCCTGGAGCCAGAGAGTCTAAGTTCAAGTGCCTTGTTAGTTGTGTGTCCTGATTGAGCTTCTTAACCATCTGTGACTTAGTTTGCTTACCTAGAAAATAACACTTACCTCACAGAGTTGTTTGAAGGATTAAATGTGGCAAATATATACTATTTACCATATAATGCAGTATCTGGCACAGAATACAGAATTTTCTTATTATAAATGAAGTGTTTGTTCTTTGGTTTTGTTATTAATACTGCTATTTATTTATTCCAAATTATTATGAATTTGCCTCAAAATGTCAATGTCTCCATAATTTTGCAGTCTTCCTTGAACATTTCTTCCAAATCTAAGTTCAAATCATAATGAAGCAATAGAATATATTATACTCAAAATAATATAACCAAATATGCAAATAAAATAACAACCATTCAACTAACCAGTTATTCTCTTGCTTTTTATGTCATCAAGTAACCTGACATTTTTCACTAACTTGTCATTTTTAAATGTACTGGACTAAATTGTATAGTTCTTTTGGCAGTTTATAGGCTTAGATGTTGCCATGAATGGTCAAATCACAAGTCTATATATCAGTCCACTTGTGTCTTTATTTTAATCAACTGCAGTAGATTTATGATCCCTTTGATGCAAAATAAGTGCTTCTGAAAGTCCTAGAAGATCCAAACATTCGTCTATACTAAAAGTAATCACATTAGCAAACTAATATGGCAGGGACTTCTGCCAACTTAGAAGTATGGTATGGCAGAGACAGAGAGAAACAGAGGGAAAGAAAAAAACTGACCTTATCAACCCCCAGATCTCCTTTCTTTCTCTCTTCCTAGGAATGTTGTCTTATTATGATTGATTGTGGATATACCTAATTCAATGTGCAGATTTTCCTAACACAATTCCATTCAATGAGATTATGTATATTCATACAATAGAACCAAGATCTACAACACTATTTCAGTTTCCAAATTTATTCTTAGAAAGCTAGAATTAGCTTTCACAGATGGATACTTCATTATCCTTTGCAAAATTCAAAAATTGGAAATATGAAATGGTGGGTAAGTTCATGAAGCTTTTACTCCAGAACTCAGCTTAGTGATAAATGATTATAGTAAGGCCACACTTAAAATATGCTACATTTCAGGTTCAACTCAGATACTCTTATCGAAATTTTTTTTAAAAGGTATAAATAAATAGAATTTTGAAAACCAAGTCAGACAAATGCTATTCTATGATGCTAATTGTACTTAATATTAAGTCTGCTAAGACTGCCATAAAAAATTATCACAGACTGGGTGGTTTAAACAACAGAAGTTTATTTGCTCAAGTTCTGGAAGCGGAAAGGCCAAGATCTAGGTATTGGCAGCTTTGGTTTCTCCTGGGTCCTCTCTCCTTGGCTTGCAGATGCCATCCTTCTTGCTGTAACCTCACATGGCCTTTCCACTGTTCCTGCATACTCCTAGTGTCTCTTCCTCTCTTACAAGAGTTCTAGTCCTATTAGTATAGTGCCCCATACTTAAGACTTCATTTGACTCTGTCTCTTTAAAAACCTTATCTTCAACCGTAGTTGTATAGAGGGTTAGGGTTTTCACACATAAATTTTGGAAGGACATAATTTAATCCATTACAGTAACTTTTTTTTTTTTTTTTTTTTTTTTTTGAGTTGGAGTCCCACTCGATCGCCCAGACTGGAGTGCAGTGGCCGCTCCCGGCCACTGCAGCCTCGACCTGCTGGGTTCCGGCGATCCTTCCGCCTGAGCCTTCCGAGTAGCCGGAATTACAGGCGCGCGCTACCACGCCTGGCTAATTTTTTTGATTTATTGTAGAGATGAGGTTTCGCCTGCCCAGGCGGGTCTTGAACCCGCGGGCTCAGACAATCCACTCACCTCAGCCTCCCAAGACGCAGGATTACAGGCTGAGCCACCGAGCCCGGCCCAGTAACTTTTTTACAAAGTAAAATGTTAGCAGCTGTATTAATAATAAATTCATTTTATTTTATTTCAGCTTCCAAGCTTCAAAATATCAATATTGATTTATACCACTAATAATAAAGTAAAATTCATACATTTAAGATGTGTTAAGAATAATGAAAGACAGTTAAGAATGAAGATATCAAAACAGAAAGGACAGTTCTAATTAGTCAACAAATATTTTTATCAGGCTGCAAGGAACATTTGAAACATTTATCTAGTGTATAAGGAGGCTAGTGATTAGACCAAAGTATCAGAGTGTAAAATTGATCAGGACCCTGAATACCCAATTTTAGAATTCAATTTTATCCTAAAGAAATGGGTACATTGAAAGAATTTTAGTAGAAAAATGTACACAATGAGTACTTTCTTGAGAATTATTTATCTAATCCCCTTTTTTCTAATATCAATAGGCTACTTTTTTGTGTAAACTACTCTATCCATGTAATTAGACCACAGGTCCCTGGTAAGTGTGGATAGCATCCCATCTTCCATGCTCCAGGCATAAGCATTGGTCCCAAATAATGCATTGCAATCCCTAGGCCAATGAAAAACTCTGGAGGCAGACAAGACCAGTATGACAGAGTACAAGAAAATGAATAGACAAAGTCTTATTCTGCTAGGTTTTCCAGGCTGTGAAGATGTAAACTGATGTATTATTAGAGTCACCAGCAGAACCTGCCTGAAAATAAAGACAACACAAAGCAGAATGTAACTGAGAGATGGAGAAATAGCTTCCAGGTTGCAAACTTTTGAGCACCTTGATACATTTGAACCTGAATACAATCTACCAGTGAGATGTTCGGTTATGTCATTGAATAAATTCCCTTTTTGCTTTAAACCAGTTTTCAGTATGGTTTCTGACTCTTGCAACCAAATAAGGTCTTATTAACTCACTAGCAGAACGAATATGCAGGGCTGTGTCAAAAAACAAGATCTGTAACTATGGAAAGAGAATACTCTACATCACAAAGTGAGTGTTACTCCAAAGATTTACCACTGAAAAAAGAAAGTACTTCCCCAGTGTGCTACTTTCCTCAGAGGGGATGAAGGGTGGAGTAGGAAAACCACGGAAGGGAATTAGTTTAACAGACAGCATTGGAAAGCAAAATAACTGAGTTAAGAAAATTGCAGCTAAACATGGGGCCTGAGCCATGAACCCAGGGAAGTAGTTAGTCATAAATTTATGGTGAAAACATGTAGTTTACTGTTCAGAATATAGCTTTAGAATGTAGAAAATCTGATTAGAATCCAAAGGGACCAAACAAACAAAACATCTTGAAAAAAAAAAAATCTAAGTGCTTAGGAGGCAACATAGTCTTTTGCGCGCGCACACACACACACACACACACACACACACACACAAACCCTGAAGGATAAAATATGTGGTTCAAAGCATGAAAGCAGATGAAATGAAATGGGAACATACAAATGGAATGACACGTTCAAGGACATAACATGTGTCTATGACCATAGCGAGAATTTTGTCTGGAATATCTGCCAAAAACTTATTCATTCTGATAACCATTTGTTGTTGTTATTGATAAAGGTAAATTACACATGTACTCTCTGGAAATTATTGAAAGCAAAATTTTCAAGCCATCTGGGGTTCAAGTTGTTCCATTTAGCTTGGGAAACTTTTCCTCCAGTAGCTTAATACATAGATTCAAAGATTATCCTTTTTTAAAAAAAAAAATCTGTTTCAGTGATTCAATATATTTATAGAATGCAAGTGATGGCACCATGAGAATTATAATAACTTATTCAAAATTACCATATAATAACACAAATATTTATAAAATATGAAAACATCTGTAGTAAGAAAACTGTGGCCAATAAGAGCTGGAAAGAGTGCGAGTTAGCAAAAAGATTGAATTTGTAAAACGAATATTTTAAAACAAATATTTCTGCCATCCATGTTATAAGCAAAGTACATAGGACTCACTCTAAACCCAGACTTTAAAAGGAGACTTTAAATGATAAATTTAAATTGTAGTATTATTTTCAAGACAACTTTGAAAAATAAAGTACTATCACCTAATCACAGTTCATGTAAAAATTTAACATGAAGAACCTAACACTCTATACTGCTGAAAATTTTCTGTTTTGTCTAACACTAACCTAATAAAATAGTTAAGAATAACCCAAATTTGGCAAAAAACAAAAGAAAGTTTAATGAGTTAAGAGCAAGGAGATTATAAAGAAGAAGCAAACAAATAGAAAAACAAGAATACAAATACCACTGAGTCCCTAAATAGTTTGATCCAGTGTCAAAACTGGACTAAAAATATTTATATTGCTTAAATTTCTGGTTTAAATTAACTAGGCCCAAAAAGAAGATGAAGAATGGAGAAATGAAGAGAAGGACAGAAGAGGGGAAGGGAGACGGGAAACTATAACTCTTGGTTTAAAAAAACCCAATTATGTGTATTCACTCGGAAAACCTCTGAGGTGGGTGAGCTAAGTTAAAAAGTCATTGCCTCTTTAAGGACACTACCCTTTCACTAAGTATAGTAGAAAGATAATTTGCTAAGTTAAGTTTTTCTCACTGCCTTCCACAGTATCCAATTTCACAAACTTCTAGACTCCCTCAGACATGGGCCCTAGAAACTTTTTAAAGTAAATTTAACTCCCCTTAGGGCTCAACAAAATTCTAATTATATCCATCAGTGATAACATAAGATTAGATGATGGCTTATTTCATCCATTTCCAAATTCCCCCATTATAAAAAATATCCATTTTGGATGCTTTTTTTATTTAAAGCTTTTTATTTCCTATTTCTATTTCTTTCAGAACAAACGGCTGTGATTTTTTTTGATCAACCTATATATGCATAATAAGTATATGTGCATATACATACACACATATACACATTATAGATATATATATTATATATATGCTTATCCATATCATAATATGAGCACACATAATTTGAGTTGCTGGATACATTTTGCTCCTATTTTCATGATAGAAAAGAAAGGAAAGAAGACTTGAACTGTTGTAAAATAATGTTTCAAACATAAAGTAGAATGACTAAAATCATGAATGCACTATCCAAACAGGTAATAAAATCTCCCCTGAGTAGATACCTTTAAAAATTTAATATCTTGAAAATGATCTAATAAAATAATTCCTTGAGGTATGCTTTCAGTTGTGTAATTTCATATAAATGACTTTATATGTAAAACTTACATAATTCATGAAAATCTTTCATTAAATAATTAAAACTTTATATAAAGGTTAATAATGGGAAAAATGACAGGAATTAACACCACACTCTGCTTTTTTTTTCTTTTTTCCCCTCAAATACGTTCACCAATTTAGGCCTCATTTTTTAAACATGAACAGTCTAGAATCATAGGAACTTAAAAGCACTAACAAAACATGAAAATTATCTGGCCCCAACACTCATATTTTTCATGTGAAAAAACTGAGGCTCAAATAATTTGAGGAGATAATTTAACCACCTCACACAACCAATTAGTGACCAGCTGGCCGTGTTCACTGTCTTAATTCCCAGCCACAGCTCTTTCCATAGACAGTCAGAATTCACCCTCCAAATATCTGATCAAAATATTTAGTGTCCAGCAAATAGATGGTGATTACTGATAAAAGTGTAAAATTAAGACTTTTCTTTTCCTTTGAAGATAAGGTAAATATACAGTTAGGATTTTAAGCTTCTGCAAATGTTTAAATTCAAATTCAAACTCTTGCTCTATCTAGTGAACTGCTGGATTGTAGTCCCACTTTCCCAATTCCACCTATCTTTTTATATGGGTTTATATACACAGCGAGAAGGGGATTTGCCAAGAGTCAAGTTTTTGTGGTGTTTTTGTTTTTGACATTTGTGTTTGTTTTTGCTTTGTACCTGCCGATTAGAGTTATGAGTCAAGATGTCAGAAACAAGATAATGAAAGGAAAGAATTCCCTAGTCCTGTACATGAATTCAGTTTTACGCAATAGGGAGATGCTAGTCTTTTAAAATCTGTGTCATTTAAAATGACAAAGCTGTGTCATTTGGGACTTTAAGAAACATAGACTGATGAATAAGTGGAGCTGTTTTGGACCTAGTCAACTGCACAAGTAGGAAGAGTATTTTTTTCAAATTTTGTTAGGAATATAATGACTTCAACAAAGTGAGTATATTAAAATGCACGTCTATGTGATTTCGAAATTTTTGTTCTTTTGAAGTTTCCCAAAAGCTGAAATCTACATAAAGGAAGACTTCTTAGAAGGGAAAAAATCTTTGATGACAGGAATGAGTCACACCTCCAACCCAAAATAGTTTCTGAGCAGCAAAAAAGGAGATCACAGTGGAAGAATAAGGAGGACTCAACCTGATCACACTTTGGTTATGGCAGAGACTCCTAGAAATAATTGGCCAGGCCTTAAGTAAGGACCTACACAGATGAAGACGGGGAAGACATAGCAGCAAAGTGTCAATATTAGTGGGATAGTCCAAGGCCAGCTAATCCCAGAGAAATTATAATTCATCCTTATTAGCCATTAGTTAACAAATCAAAAATATATAGTCATGCTTTTCACAGGAAAAAGAAGTCTAGATAAAAATCACATATCTCACAGAAAGATTTGAACAACTGATAAACAGCTAGAATGTACTGGAAAAAAGCATCCATTTTTTATAACAAGATATATTTTAATAAACATAAAGATGTTATTTATCTACTGTCAGTAACTGGAAAATACAATTCATGCTTTCTTAAAATTTAGTCTTCAGTAGATAGAAAGTTTACTTTCCTGACAACACTGCATTGAGAAAAATTTTGGCTTGATTCAAAACTGCTGACACTCTCGCAACCATCTACAATATATCTTTTGTAGATAGTTATACCACAGACATAAATATAAATGTAGGCAAAAATAAAATGCCAACTCAGACATGCCTTGAGGTGTTTTTTTTTTTTTAGCATTTTTCTGATGTCTTTCAATGTATTCATCTTCAAAATGAATTTCCTTTCCATATTTTAACCTTCAAGGTTAAAGTCGAGCTTCCAAAAATATTGGGCTTGTGAAACAATTGGTTCTAAGAATGACTTATTTCTTGAGAAAATTGAGTTAAACAAGAAATAAAATGTCAGGATTAAAATGGAACCCCGAGCTCACACATTTGATTTTCTTACTCCCAAAGGCAATAGTAGGTTCAAGACTTTTCCTGTGTCAAGTCCAACCAGAAGTGCAGACAGAGACATGAGTAAGTAGCCAGGAACTGTTTAGGCTTCAAAACTATTCCATAGGTGTTGCAAAACTAATCTATTCTACAAACTGGATAGGGTCATTGAGGGAAGGGACTGTGGCATATTCTTATGCCCATTTAACTTTTAGAGCACAAGCCTCTAATTTTCCTTTCATAATTTTAGTCCAAATTTCAGATATTCAGGATACTTTATCTTTAAAATAATATTTCTGTTAAAATTTGAAGTAATCTAGGTTAAAAGCATTTAAATAGCTCTTAAGTAATAAAATATATTTGACAATTTTTACTTTATTAAATATATAAAAATAAAAGGCAGCCAACATAGTCTAAGAAATGTGATGCAAGTTAAAGAGAAAGATTAACAATAATTTTAGGAAGCCAGGTCAGAGTAAGAAGAAGAGGGTTTTAATAGAGATTCTCTATGTTCCAGAAATGTATATGACACCCACATATCCCTTTAAAAATTACTTTGGAGAAACTATTCAAACTCAATTAAAAATCAATCAGAAATTGTTCTAATTCCAGAATATGTGCTGAAAATTTTGGCTAACATGCCTGAGAATAGCCAGAAAACATTTTTTTTTTTTTTTTTTTTTTTTCTGAGTTGGAGTCTCACTCCATCGCCCAGACTGGAGTGCAGTGGCCGCTCCCAGCCACCACAGCCTCGACCTGCTGGGCTCCGGCGATCCTTCCGCCTCAGCCTTCCGAGTAGCTGGTACTACAGGCGCGTGCTACCATGCCCGGCTAATTTTTTGATTTATTGTAGAGATGAGGTCTCGCTTGCCCAGGCGGGTCTCGAACCCGCAGGCTCAGGCAATCCACTCACCTCAGCCTCCCAAGGCGCGGGATTACAGGCTGAGCCACCGAGCCCGGCTAAGCCCCAAATCTTATCTTAGCCACGTATAGGTAAGACTTGGGCCATGATTCATGCTAAGATAAATTTACTTTCAGATGCAAGCCTATGAAATTAAACAAGTTATGTGCTTTCAAAATACAGTGGTTGAACAGGCATGGCATAGCCATTCCTATCCCCAAAAGGAAAGATAGGAAAGAATAAAGATGTAACAGTTCCCAAGTCAGTCCCAAACCCAACAGAACAAGCAACATCAAGCCTTGTCTTGAGAAAAATCTTCTTGAACCTCATGTCCCACCTTTCAGACACTGAAGTGGTGGTTAGGCCACCCAAAACTCAGGCAGCCCTGCCCCCATGACTTTGCTGGGCATATCTCAAACTTTAGCTTTCACATGTTGAACTTGCATGTCTGCAGCTTTCCAAAGTTGGCACTGCATGTTTATGGCTCAACAGTTCTGGAGGCTCAGGGCTGACCTGCTCCCACAACTTCACTGAGCATTGCCCTAATGGGGACTCTCAGCAGCATCCTTTGAAATCTAGTTGTAGAAAGTAATGTCTCCACAGCTCTTTCACTCTGTGCACCTGCAGAATTGTACCACATGGATGCGGCCAAGGCTCACCACTTGCACCTTCTAGAGTGATGGCCTGAGCTGCACATAGACTTGCTTGAGCCACAGCTGGGGGTGACCAAAAAGCACTCTACCAAAATGTGGGAGCAGAGATCCTAGGCAGCCCTTGGCAATAATGTTGAGGTCCCAGGGACCAATTCTGCCATCAAGGGCCTCTGGGCCTCTAATGAAGGGGCAGTCTTTAAGACCTCCAAAATGTCTGCAGGGTCATTCATTCATTGTCTTGATGAATGTCATTTGGCTTCCTTCTAGCCACACTAATTTCCTTATCCAATGATCACCGGGCTATGCCCTTGGGTTTCTCTCCTAAGCACAATTTTATTGTTTACATGTCCAGGCTGAGATCTTTTTCAAGTGTCTATATAAGGCTTCTCTTTTAATTATAAATTATGTTTTAAAATCATTTTTTCTTCTGCCCTTTAACTATAAGCAGTTAAGAGAAGCCATGCAGCACCATAAATGCTTTGCTTCTTAGAGATTTCTTCCACCAAATATCCTAAGTTTTCGCTCTTAATGCATGCCTACCATAAAGCCCTAGCATATGGACATAATTCAGCCAGTATCTTAGCCACTTTATAACAAGGATAAACTTTTCTTCAGTTCCCAGTATATGTTTTCTCAGTTTTGTCTGGGACTTCATCAGAATAATCTCCACTGTCATGATCATTTAAGTAATTTCTAAGAAGATTCAGACTTTCTCTATAACTCTTCTCTATAACTCTTTTTTTATTCCTCACAAGACTCATCCTAAATGCTCCAGTCATAGCATTACAGACTTTTTCTAGCATTCACTTCAAAACTGTTTCAACCTCTATCCATTACCCATTTCTAAAGCCACTTTCACAATATCAGGTATTTGCTAAAGTAGCCCTGCACCTCTGGTATCAGTTTCTGTCTTTGTTTGGTGCTGCTATAACAGAATACCATAGACTGGGTTATTTACAAGAAAGAAAAATTATTTCTCACAGTCTGGAAAGTCCAAGATTAAGGTATCAGCATCCATTGAAGGCTTTCTTGCTTCACCCTCAAATGACGTGGGGCAGAAGGGCAAAAAAGAACCAACTCCCTCTGCTAAGGCACCTTTTAAGGGCACCTAATCCTGTTCATAAGGAAGAAGACCTCATGGTTTCATCATGTTTTAACCCAGCCTGTAGATACCATCACATTGTAAACACCTGAATTTTGGAGGAGGCACATTTAAATAATAGCAGACAAATAAGGTATCCATGGAAAGCTGGATTTCTTTTAGCCTCAGATTAGCAAATACATGAGGGTTGCTTAAATAATCTGTTATATTAACATTGATTCAAGAGCAAATATCATCCTTTTCATCCTGTAGTACTGAGTTTGCTATAGTGGGTTATAGTCATGGCTCTGTAAGACCTGCTGTGTAACCACTCCTCAAACATTTAATGTTTTTGGCCCATATGTACAAAATGAAAGTGTTGGACTTACCCCTTAGATGCCTTCAAGTGAAACATTCTGAGTAATTTCCTCTAAGTGTTTCATGTTCTTTTCTAGACAACTTCTATTGTTGTTATTTTTTAACCATCATGAAATTATTGCTTCCTGATGCAATTGAAGAGATCAAGCTCCATGATACAGAATGTTGAACTACAAGCAGTTTTAATAATAGCTGCATTCCCCATCATTTGCACCAAAATCTGATGTGAAAGTGAACGATGGTATACAGTAACCCTCCTCTCTATCTGTGTAAGGGTAGATTTGGATGGGAGCCTCACGTAAGGTCTACATTGCAGTCAGTCTTCTTCATTTATTATAAAATATAGATGAACATTGCCTTGCTAAGCTACGGTGTGGCCATGTGCTCTTTGAGCTATGGCCAGGCCATGTTTCCTGGCTTTGACTCCCTCACCTACTTTAGGGAGAAAAATCTCCCCTCACTCTCCCTCAAATTTACTTTTTAAATAAACTGTATTTCCCAATCTAAAATAAATAAATAAAAATTAAAAAATAAAATATAGACAATATTGATTTTTAAAGAACATGATTTGATTCAGAACTTTTCCCACTGAAATTTATTATAATTTTTTACAACAAAAATAATTGCAGCATGAGTGAGAGCTTCACTTGTGTAGGTAAATGTATGAATTGATTTCTCCCATTTGATTCCCAAGACTACAAATTCAAAACTAACTCCTTCTATCAATCACCCTGGTGCTTATGAATAATTGAAAATATCCAATGATCTTTGCAACCGCCCCACAATTCACTAAATAAACAATCTTCACATTAGCCTAGTGGCCCTTGGTTTTCTAGAGTGTTTGAAGACTCAAGTTAATACTGGTGGATATATCACAGTTTATTTGTCATTTTTTTGTTCTTATAGTGAGTGGTTTGCAGTGATAATATCTTCATATTTCTGGTAGGCTCATTAACAGTGTTTTGGGAGCTTTTCTTAGGTTTATGCTTTTGTCTTCATTGACCAAAGAAATTAAACCAGATGGGGTCAAATTCTCAGTTCTTCACCCAGCCATGGGATCATTTGTTAAAACTCTCTGATGATTATTTTGGCCTTTTTTTATTACAGAATTTTTATAAGCATTGTATAAGGACACACACACACACACACACACACACACACACACACACAGTGTGTCTAGCACAATGTTAGCTCATAAAATTCATTTGATATTTATTGTTGCTTCCTTCTTCCTCCTATCACCTGTACACTCAAAACTCCCTACTATATATTTTGGATGTAAAATATATAGTAAGGTGTATTTCCTCCAGAAATTAGAGTAATATAGAAAGGAAGAGAGGGCCATTGAGTGTGATGACCAAAAAATAACCATTATGTGAAGTTTATTTTTGCAGTTGAATTTTGGAGATTATTTTGTTTTCCATTTTATTTTTAATTCTTTTGAATAAACCAATTTTCAATAATTTTTTTCCCCAGCAAGTTGACCAGGTATATGATGAGATTTGAACTTGAGATTCCCAGAAGAAAATCATACTGATATCTGAAACCTGTGGGTTTTTAAAAATCTACCTACAAATATATATATATATATTTTCTTGATATTTTTCCTTAAAAAGAAATTGCGTTAGATACTGTTTCACAATGGCATGTGCTGGATGTATTATAATAAGAGCAGTGTTATGTCACACTAATATTTTCCTCTTAATTTTATTTGAATACATAAGCACATTTCTCTTGAGCTATCATTTCTGAAGATTTCATGAGCTACCTAAGTAACACTGGCAGGGACTAAACTTCTGACTTAACTGAAGGTTTTTTATCAAAAGACTTTTTAAAACCTTGCTGAATGCCTCTTGGTGGTCAATGTATAGTGGGAAGAGCTTTGGTCTCAGCTGAATTTGAGGCTCTGAGGCAAAGGCTTTGGAAGATTGTAAAGCAAGTCTCCTTGTCTGAAAATAGTTTTGAAACTACTGGGAAGAGAATGATGGAACATTTACATTTGGAGGAAATAAAGACTTGAGGCATGTTCCGCAATGTTCTTCTGAATGAAAGTTGAAATGTTGTATGTCTATGGGTGGAAATTGGTAAAGAATGTTCTCATGCAAGCATTTTAATTACTTCACACAAACTCAAAGTTATTAACCTCAACAATATGTGTTTTCTTAACAATTCTACTTCAAAAATTAGGATTTTTGCAAGAAAATAAACATATTCTCAAAATTTTTTCAAAGTGTGGATATTTCTAAAATGATATTTCAAAATATTCCTTTCTTTGTTACGAAACCACCAGTTACTGTGTCTTAACCAATATAATAATTTACCCCATGGGGGCATTTGGCTTAAAACTTTTTTTCCAGTGTCATTTTTCTTCCATTTGCCTTAAATATTTGGTTTCACATTGCTCTTCTGCAAGTTTATTATCTTAAGAAAACTGAAAATATCTATAATCTGAATACATCCCTTCATTAACTAAAGTATAAAACATTTCATAAAAATAGTGCATGATACAGCATCCTCAAATAAAATCCTCACATAATGGGGTAATATTAGCATATGTGTAGATGTCTTTTATTTATGTCAGCAAACTAGGACAGGAAATGCTATAAGCAGATAGTTTTATAATCTTAGTGCCCACATAACTAAATCTTTTGGTTTAATTTGCAATAGCTGCCTTCATAGTTGATGTGGCAAAGAGACTCTTCATTTTTTTTTTTTATGGACTAATAATGCATGCATTTTTTTCCTCTATAGTTTTCAGAAATCATTTTGCCATGATTCTTATAAGAATAAAACTCTGTTATCATTACCATAGTGTTTCTATTTTAAAAATATTTTTTATTTTGCCATCCTTACCATTTTTAAGTGAACAGTTTAGTGGTAATGAATACATTAATATCCTTTTTCCCTTCATCTCCTCTACCCCAAAGTTTTCCTGTTTTAGGGACCATTTTAAATAGATTGTTTTATCAAGGAATTGAAGAGGACAGAAAACCTTTGCAATATGACTTTGCAGCACCTTCCATCAGAGGTACAGTCAATTTTGCTATCCCTTAATCTGGTCTGGCCTTGCAAACAGAATACAAAAGAAGTGACAGCATGCCAGTTCTGAGTGTAAGCCTCAAGTAGTGATATAACCTGTTTTCTTGCTGAATCCCCATCCAGCTACTATGGTAAAAGTTTGAATTATCCAGCTGAGACATAGAGCTCAGGTGCAGAAGAAATGAATCTGTTCGATTGTCCCAACCTGGATCAAGAAATATTTAATGAGTCCAGCAAAATCAGCAAAATCTGCTTTTGGGGCCACCAATATTCTAGTGAGTTCAGTCAAGATCAGAAGAACAAGCCTGTAACCCAAAAATTAATGACCAAAAATAAAAGTGTACTGTGAAATGCCACAGAATTAAAAAATTATTATGTTATTACACACAAAACCTACAATAGATAATTTATGTTGAATGAACAACAATGTTCAATTCATTGGAGATTTCATTCACCTTGAGTCCTACACTCATGAGCCCTCAATAAACAATTCTTTCATTTTAATTAAAAAAGGACAGAAAAGAAAATGTTATTCTGCAAAATTTTGAAATGAGATTCTACCTAAAAGGGGTGTGTACTTTTGTTTTTTTAAATTTGTAGCAGCATTATATAGGATTTATTACATGTCAGGCTCTGTTTTAAGCACTTTCCAAATATAATGACATTTTAGTCCTTATACTTTCTCTACGACATCCTCATTAAGGCACAAGCTAACTGAAGTACACAGAGATAAAGTAACTTGCTCAGAAACACACAGCTAGTAAGTGGCAGAGCTGGGATTGTAACCCAGGCAGTTTACCTCTTCCATCCCTAAACTATGCTGATTAACATATCTCAACAGCTGTGAGATTCATAATTCTCACAAAAAGGAACATCCCAGATAGTACATTGGTGAGGGCATGCCATATTTGGAGAGGAAGCTGGGAACATTAATTTCTGTACATAAGAAAATGTAAAACTCGAGGAAATGTTCAAAATTTCCTTAAGAATAATTTTGCTTAAGCCCAAGTCAGCATTTCCTAGAAATTAGGGTCATTACTGAGGATGGTAAAACTTCTTTCTGTTAGGTTTGAATGTGACCACTTCTGGGGGAAGGAGATGAATAAGATGCTTTATTAATATTCATTCTAACCTTAAGGCTTTTAAAATCAATGCCATCTTGGTGTGTGCAGGTTTTGGCCTGGGATCCTACTTTCTTTTCCTAAAATTTGCATCTACTTAGACTCTTGGGCGACAAATATTACTCTAAATATTTTCCATAAATATTTCCCTTAAATATTATTATTCTGAACACACACACACACACACACACACACACACACACGTGTGTGTGTGTGTATAATCTTTTAAAGGAACTGGACTTTGCATTCCTGAACTAAGCTGCCTTGGAATTCCCTAAACTTGGATTCCCATGTGCTATAATATTTTTCTGTTTCTTAAAAATCTTTGTTCTTGTGAAATTATATGTGTATGTGTATCTATCTATCATCTGTCTATCTATCTATCTATTTATCCATCTATCTATCTATCTATCTATCTCATCTGTCTATCACGAGAGACGAGAGAGCGAGAGAGGGAGAGGGAGAGAGAGAGAGAAAAAACACATGTGAATAATTTGTTGATGGGCTTCATTTCTCAGTATGACATAGTTCCTGACAGAATAATATGGTTCTCAGGATCTAACTGCATTTGCAGCAATGTCTGTATATTGTAAAATAATTGAACTGCAATTGATGGTGGTAGTTTTGTCTGTCTTTGTAATAATACATTTATGCTCTATCACATACGGCTAAAAATGCAAACTGCTGGCTGGTGACTGGGTGGTTTCTGACATACCAGGAGGCAATTTCCCATAAATACATGCCTACCAGTTGATTAAAATAGAAGGAAAACTTAAACAATAAATTTACATAACTATTGATTTTTAGAAATGAATTAAATACTTTCACCCAATATTGGAAACATTTATTAATTAAGTGAATGGCGATCAGTGGCTAAGGTTAATTTTAATGTCTAATATTCAGTTTTTTTCTTCTAAGTTCTCCAACTTGAATGAGATATTTATTATCTAGAACTTATTTAAATTTCTACTTATTTTACAAGATTTATGTAGAAAGTGCCTTTTTATTGAGTAACAGAGTACACTCTTCACGATTTCAATTTTTTTCCAGTTTTTTTAGATTTGCAGAATGTGGTCTATCTTTCTGAGTGTCCCATTTACACTTGAAAATAATATATATTTTCTTGTTGTTGGGTGAAGTTTTCTTTAAATATCAGTTTGGTCACAAAAGTTGAAAATGTTCATATCTGCAATGTCCTTAATAATTGTCTGTAGGCTTGTTTTTGACAATCACTAATATTAGTTTTATGTTCCTCTTACATATTTCTATTTTTGCTTCATACATTTTGAAGCTTTGTAATTGGATGCATGGACTTATGGGTTATCATGTATTCTTGATAAATTGAACAATTCACCATTATTAAATGTTCCTTTTATCTCTCATAATGTTTTCTGTTTTGAAGTACATTTTATCTTTTATTAATATAGCCATTCCAGTTTTCTTATGATTAGTGTTTTTATGCTTTTTTTCATTCTTTTAACACATTTATGGCTTTTTAATTTAAGCGGGTTGATTGTAGATAGCAATTTGTTTTTCTTTTCATTCATTCTGAAATCTCTGCCCTTTAAATGTAGTTATTAGGTCACATTCATTTATTATTAGTAGTAATTTAAATATGTTTAAGTCTACCTTCTTGGATTTAACTTTCATTTGTCTACAATTTCTTTCCTTCTCTTTTCTTTGCACTATGCCTTATCTTGGCTAGCAAGTTTTGTGTTTCATTTTATCTCCTCTATTTGATGATTTGCTATGTATCTTTGCTTTTTTTTTTGAGTAATGTTTTTTAGAGTGTCTAATTTGTGTCTGTATTTACTGTATTCCTTCAGATATATTGTATCACTTCAAGTATAGTGTAATAAACTTACATATAATATACTTCCATTTCTCTTCTTCTGATCTTTGTGTGGCTTGTCATATATTTTATTTCTACATATGTTGTAAACTCTATAATAGATTGCTACTATTGTTGTTTAGATCAGGAGTCAGCAAACTTTTCCCCAAAAGACCAGACAGTGAATATTTTAGGCTGTGTAGGCCATATTGTCCCTGTCAAAACTACTGAATTCTGCCATTAAAGTGTAAAAGCAGTTATAGATAACATGTAAACAAATGGATGTGTCAGTGTTCCAATAAAACTTTATTTACAAAAGGCGGGGCATATTTAACCTATGATCTATAGTTTGCTAACCACTGCTTAAATGAATTATTCATTCAATTCTTTTTTGTTGACATTAAAATAAAAGAAAAAAACCCAAAACATAAACATCATTTTTGGCTGTCTTTATTTCTTTGAGTGAGTTTAAGTTTCTATCTGACATAATTTTTCTTCTGCATGAATAATTATCTTTAATATTTCTTATCATGCAGATTTTCTCCAAAAAAAAAATCAAACAAACAAGCCAAATCTCTCAGAATATAAACAAACAACAGAGTCTCAGCATTTTAATGTTGAAAATATTTTATTGTTTTAAAGATATATTCAAAGGGTAAATATATTTTCATGTAGTAAAAAAATCATTGTTTTCAGTAATTCAAAGATTACTTTGTTTCTCTTTTCGCAAAAAGTCTGTTGAAATTCTAGTCTTTGTTTCTGTATAAGTAATGTGCCTTTCCTCCTTACTCCCTTTTCTTTCCTTCTGACTGTAAGATTTCCTCTTTATCACTGGTTTGCAGAAATTTGATTATAATGTTTCTTGATATAGTTTATACTTCTTATTTTATTTAGTTTATTGTACTTGGATTTTTTAGTGTACTTTTAAATCAAATTTAGTATATATTTTATCAAATTTAGTACACATTTTATCAAATGTAGTATACACTTTATCAAATTTACTACATATTTTATCAAATCTATACCTTTTATCAAATTTATTTGGATGTCCTTGATGTAGTTTATCCTACTTGGTTTATTATACTTGTTGTTGGAGTTCTGATTTATACTTTTTATCAAATTTAGAAAATCATTAGCTGCCTTTTTTTCTCAATTTTTTTTCTTCTTGTTGCCTCTCTCCTCTTTTTTTTTTTTAGTACTTTGTGTTAGACTGAATAATGACTTTCTTCATTCTCTAATCCCTGGAATCTCTGAATATGTTACTTTACATGGTAAAATGAATTTTTCAGATGTGGTTTTTTTAATGGATTTTAACATGAGAAAATTATCCTGGATCATCTGGACAAGTCCAGTGTAATAGCAAGGATACCTATAAGAGGAAGATAGGAGGGTCAGAGTATGAAGATGATGTGATAATGAAATCGGAAGTTGGAGTGATAGCAATGCAAATTACCTCAAAAAGAAAGAAATGATGGAAATCTCTAAAAGATAGAAATGACAAAATGGAAGACTCTTTCCTCGACCCTCCAGAAGGCATGCAGCTCTACCAGCGTTCCTGATTTTAACTCATAAGACCCATTCCTGATTCTGACCTCCAGAACACTAAGATAGTAAAGTATTTTTAGTCATTAATTTGTAACAATTTCTTGTAGCAACAATAGAAAACTAATACAGACTCCAATTTTCTGTATATTAGATTGCTTGACATTGCCTCAGGTCACGGTGGCTCCTTCTTCATGCTTTTGCATACTTTTAATTTCTGCATTTTATGTTAGATGGCTACTATGGCTATGTCTGGAAGTTCATTTTTTTTTTCTTTTTTCAATATTTAATCATCTGTTAAGCTCATTTCACGGTATATATATTTTCCTCCGTAAATTCCATTTCATTTGTTTGTATATCTTGTTTCTTTCAACTTGATATTTATGTTTACCTTTAAATCTTTGATCTTATTTGTAATAGCTCTTTTAAAATTCTGTCTCTTAGTAGTATCATCTTTATTTTGACTGTTTCTCCTGGCAGATTTTTTCTTCTGGTTACGTTATAATTTCCTGCTTTTGTATATGTCTTATTATGGTTGATTAGATAATAAATATTGTAAATGTAATGCTTCTGAGATTCTGGATTTTGTTGTGTAACTTTAAAAAATGTTGTACTTGATTTTGACAGGTAGGTAAGTAGCTTTCAAATCAGTTCAATCTTTTTCATGCTTGGTTTTAGGAATTTTTAAAAAATTTTTAATTTTAAAGATGTGGGGTACAATTCAGGGTTAGGTATACAAATGTTCATTATTCAGGGCACCTTTGTTGATGAGGTGTTCTCTCCGCCCCCCCCCCCCTGCTGGCAGTTTCCCACAAGTGCCTGTACCATACTTGATCATAGAGCTGTTTAGTTTTGCTACTCAAGTTTCTCGATATAGTTGTTTCCATTGGAAGGGCAAGGTCAAATCCAAGTTATTCTAACATGACAAGTACTCAGGATGTCTATATTTTAACCAGCAACTTTTATTTCAGGACTTTTCTAGCAGAATTTGGATTAAACACGACTGATTTTGCAAATTATGTCATAATATGTTAATCTCTTAATGTTTTTGTTTTCCAAAGTTGATATGAGTTTTAAATGAATGACTATATCTTTTTTAATGTTGGTAATAAATTTCAATTTTACATTCAAGATTTTTCACTTCAAATCTGCAAATCAAACATTTGAAAATGAAAGATGCAAATATATTATCTTTCATGCCTTGTTTCATCACAAGGTTCATTCCTGGTACAAGGGAAATAGCTTTAAAAGAAGTGGAAGAATAGATATTTTGGCAATGTTATGCAAGTACATGGCCACTTAATGAAATTTTAAATTTATATTTTAAAAAAGTGTGTGTGTGTGTGTGTGTGTGTGTGTGTGTGTGTTTCCAAAGACAGGTTAATTCCTCCCCAACTTTCTTCTTCCTCACTTAGTAAAAAAGAGTTTAAACCTGGCATTCCTATCCCACTCTTCCATATGAATAAGTTTCCTTTGAGGCCATATTGGTTCTGTATGGGCATCATAAACTTATTTTTCTAGTCGCTGGATGCTTTGTTGGCTGATCTGGGCCCTGATTTTCTTCATGACCTGTAAAATTGTCTTTTCCAACTTCTTGGCAGCAGCCACTTGCAGACTTGATGATGTTTCATGTGGCCTCCCCCTTTTCTTGGCTAAGCTCAGATCATATGTCCATCATCGGAAGTATACAAAATGTGGTCTAACCACGAAAGAGTCTTCCAAGACAAAATCATAAATAGAGATGCTTTCGTTTAGAAAACCAAAATATCTGTACCATCTGTGAATACAGAATTTGCCAAAGAAAAATAAGTGGGAAATATATGGTTTTCCTTTTGAATTTCCATATTAAAATGGGCTCAATGTTGAGGTTATTCAACCACGAGATATGTTTTAAAAAATAGTATTAACTGTAGTTATGCTGGCTTTCTGTATAGTCTTCTGTGATTATAATAGAAACAGCTTTGTGGTTTTATTTTCTATACAGTATAAAAAAGATTCTTAAAACATCTTCTAAGCAAAGAATAGTAATAATAATAGTTGTTAGTGTGGTGGTCATTTACTGTGCCATATCTTTTTTATAATACCTTATATTATGGTGAGAATTTCAAGGAACTGACAATGTAACGAGTTAATTACTAACACATCCTATTAGTGCCAAATATGAATTATCAAAAATTCATCAGCCTTTTAAAAATTGTGGCTTGAGGTATTACACATTGGTTGAATGATTAAGTCAAGAAGTGCTTGTAGTAATATGTGGCAGAGAGAGGGAAGACTTGTAGAAGGAGTATTTCTATCTAGAAATTTCATCATAGCTATTTAAAACTGACCAATGACACATGGTTAGGTATCTTAGAAAGTTTTGAGTTTTTTAGCTGTCAGGTATTTTACATATTTCTTAAGGCTAAAATATATTTTACATAATATAAACAGGTGAGATGGCTAACAGCTTTAATTCCTTACAATGGAGAAAAAAGTAAATAAACTACTGCTTAGAAAATAATATTTCCTGGTGATTTCTTTTTTTTTTTTTTTTTTGAGTTGGAGTCTCACTCTGTCGCTCAGACTGGAGTGCAGTGGCCGCTCCCGGCCACAGCAGCCTCGACCTGCTGGGCTCCGGCGATCCTTCCGCCTCAGCCTTTCGAGTAGCCGAAATTACAGGCATGCACTATCTACCATGCCCGGCTGATTTTTTGATTTATTGTAGAGATGAGGTCTCGCCAAGTTGCCCAGGCGGGTCTCAAACCCACGGACTCAGGTAATCCACTCACCTCAGCCTCCCAAAGCATGGGATTGCAGGCTGAGCCACCGAGCCCAGCTCCTGGTGATTTCTGACTTTTAAATTAAAACAGTTTGGAGCACTACTCATTCATATTTTAGTTTAATTATTCCATTACTAAAAATCTAAACAATACAGAATGATATATAATATATAATTCTTAATTTGTTCTTAGTGCTAATTGCTACAACAAGCAGTCCATAGATTACAATGATTATTATGATAAATGTTATTTCTTTTTACATTGGAGTCTAATGTAGGACATGTAGCTTCTCTGGGTGACTTTTCTCCAAGTGCTAACTCAGCAATCCAGACTTTCATCTTGTGGCTCTCCTCTCCCCTAGACTCTTTGGAATCCGATGCAGATCCCCTGCACTCACTGGGATCAATGAGCAGAGAGAAGATGGAGAAGACATTCTGGTTTTCTAATCACTTCAGTCTGAAACTGATGCACTTAGCTTCTGTTCACACATCTTTGGCCAGAACTTGCCATAAGATGTAAATCAAAATAAAGAAAAAGTATATGTGAAATAAGTTGGAAGAGGATTGGTGAGCATCTAAGCAACTGCTGGCACTTACCTCCTCAATTTCCCAGTCCGTGAGGCCCACAGTTTCTCTTTTGAGAAGAAAATGTATAATTGTGTGTATGTGTGTGTGTATGTATTTATATTTATATTTTCTTTAAATAAAAGTAGTACCCTAATATATTCTCACTACTACACTTTTATTAATTATTTAATTGACAACCATTTAATATGTTGACTATTCTTTTTCTAGAAATGTATACATATATACAAACACATATATTACATAAATATATTTATTTTATTCTTTTTTATTGTCATATTGTATTACATTGTAGAAATATTTTATGCCATAATTAGCTATTTTGTTATTGATAGCCATCTTTATTACTTTAATGATTAACAATTTTAAATAAAAACATTTTATTTTATTTTTTCTCATAGAAGTGAAGCTTGAGAATAAAGTAAATATGTGACAGATAGTAAACTAAGTTCTTATTAATTATATTATTTAATCTTTACTGTAATTCTGTGATGAATTGATATTATTCCCATCTTATAGTAGATGAGCCTAAAATGTAGAGATTCTTAATAACTCATCTACTGAATCAAAGAAGGTAGGTGGTAGAATTCTATATAGACCAAGATGTTTCATTCATAGTTAGCAATCATGACTGTTGACCACCCTGACTCTCAAACTTTATATAATATGTCACAGTTTTAAAAATAATTTACTACAAAATGAGTCAACAGTTTCCCTTTAGAACCAAATTATTAAGGGAAAAGGTCCATTAGTATACTTATGGCAAAATAACTCTACAACAAAAGTGTTATGTTGCCATAAGTATACTAATGGAAAAAAAGCGTTGTCTGCCATCCTCATTAGTCCTCCCCATGCAGTTACTTATGAAAATTTTTTGTATTTGTGTCTCCTCTCCTCACATGAGACTATGGAAAAAATTCTCAGTCTCTATCCCCCATAGTGCCACATATTGCCTTTTTTGCCCTTGTTCTCATGGACCAGAATTAGGTTGAGTCAATAGCTAGCTGCAAGGGAGTCTGTAACAGGGAGTACTGTACTCCATTTATTTACATGAACACCTAGTTGCAAGGTAGTCTAGAAGATGAAATGTTTAAATATTTCCTTATAATTAAATTCTCTAGTAATATAATTCTAATTAAAGAGATATATTAAGCAATTCCTTAGTCACAACAATATTTGACATCTGAGAGCCACCCATGGACTCTGATCCAGTTTTCAGAAAAGAAATGTTTCTCTTTGAGTGTCTTATAATGAAACTAGAGCTCATGAGGCACATAGTGAAAGAAGTCTTTAGTGATTTTTCTGGCTTCGACTTATGACAGGTGGGAGTTTACAGGCTCAAAATTATTAAAATGATCTTCCAGTACCTAAAATCACAGATTAACCAAATAATTAGACTTTTAAAAGTTATTTTGGTAATTTGATGGGTATTACATTGAATCTGTAGATTGCCTTAGGTAGGATGGACATCTTCACAATGTTGATTCTTCCAATTCATGAGCATAGGATGTTTTTCTGTTTGTTTGTGTCACCTTTGATTTCTTTGATCAGTGTTTTGTAATTTTCATTGTAAAGGTCTTTCACGTCTCTGGTTAGGGAGATGCCACGGTATTTCATTTTTTTTGTGGCTATTGTGAATGGCATTGTGCTTTTTATTTGGGTTTCTGTTTGTTTATTATTGGTGTAAAGAAATGCGATTGTCTTTTGCACATTTATTTTATATCCTGAGACTTTGCCAAAGTCCTTTA
>CAUYQG010195150.1:0-10932 GCA_963574415.1 Tarsius wallacei
CGCGCGCCTGTAGTTCCAGCTACTTGGAAGGCTGAGGCGGAAGGATCGCCTGAGACCAGCAGGTCGAGGCTGCGGTGGCCGGGAGCGGCCACTGCACTCCAGTCTGGGTGACAGAGTGAGACTCCAACTCAAAAAAAAAAAAAGAAATCAACTTATTGTTGGAGAAGCATCCTGTTACATCAGAAAAAGTCGATAGAAAACCAGCTCACCACAGCCCTAGGAGGATTACTTCTGGAAAGCAACAATCCTAAATTACGTTGGCCATCTGAGTAAAGTCTTTCTCTAAAGGCTACATTGCAAACCCTGTGTATTCTTAAAGAGGGTGTGTTTTTCAGCCGGAGCTTCAATAATGCACCACCCTCCAATCCACTGAGGCATGTCAGCTGCCTGGCCCCACTGGTGCTCAATAAATAATCACCAGGTAAATGACGCCTTTCAGGCTTGCTCAGGGGCTGCTTAGCTGATCAGTGAGCTAAAAGGAGCTAGAATGCTCTGCACTGTTCTTTAAGGCTTCAGCGTTTGTTTTGTTGTTGCTGTTGGTTTTTTTAACCCTTTGCACTTGGAGACATGTCACAGATCACCTACCAGCAACTCAACTGCACTTTTTTTTTTTTTTTACAAAATAGTGAAAAACAAATCACTTCATATTAAATAGTACAGTGTTGAAACCAATTATTTTATTGTAATGATATGTGGCTTATAATGGAAGTTTGGACATTGAGGAATTTATGACAAAAAAATCAAAATTTTATATTTTTCTAACGTGGTAACATGTGCAACAGTCACCAACTAGCATTGCAGGTTCATCGATACATGTTGTGCAATAGTAAATTGTTTGATGTCTTCCACCCGGTGTTTTTCTATTTGAGCAGACAATGTAGTCTCGTTTTCTTCCTCCCATATGAATAATATGTAATTTATTGTCTAGTCTATTGTTTGAAGATGATGTGGAAGATCACGCTTGTGATTCCTGAAAACCGATTCTCAGCTGATAAATGAGATGCTTGGCAAATATCAACGGGGACACAGGTTTTTCACTGTTTTTGAAAGGACAACTTCAAGGAAACACACATTTTTGAAAATCTGCACTTGCATAAGCTTGTCCTGTATAACCATCAGTAAACTCTTTATGCCCCCTCAGAGAGGACACTTCAGTGGCTTGCTAGATTTATGTCTCCACAGAGGGGACATCTGAGTGCAAAGGGTTAAGTGGCTGTTCTGTTTTGGTTCTTGATATGTAAGCTCTAACTTGTGCATTTCATATCATCCTCCCAAGGCCTAAAGGGAGGAGTACCTTTTAAGCCCAATTTGCTATAGGGTGGGAAGTCAGAAAAATCAAGCTTATTCAAGTTGTGTCTAAAGAATGAGGGGAGGCTTTCCTTTTATGAACAAGGGAGTTAATTACACATTGTTTGTGGTAGTAAATGTCTGAAAACAAGCTAACTGGCAATCAGCGAGGTCATTTCAGAATTTCAGAGAAAGAAAGTCCCGTAAGATATTTAGTTAAGTGGGGAAAAAAAAAACCACAAGATGGTAAGCAGTGTATGTAGTATGCTACCACTTGTGCAAAGATGAAGAGAAAAGAACATATAACTTCCTGACTATGTCTGGTATGGAGGGACACATCATAAGAAATTAGTCTAACTGGAGGTGAGGGACAAGGATGAATGGAACAGTTTCACTGTTTTAAGCTTGATTGTTTTTTTAAACCACAAACATGTACTATCATAAAAAAAAACAACGAATCTGCTGGGCTTGGGGGCTCATGCCTACAATTCCTGCACGTTGGGAGGCTGAGGCAGGAGGATCGTTTGAGTCCAGGAGTTTGAGGCCAGCCTGGGAAACATAGCAAGGCCTTATCTCTACCAAAAAAAAAATAATAATAATTAAGACAGGCGTAGAGGTGTGTGCCTGTAGTCCCAGCAACTTGGGAGGCCGAGGCCGTGATTGTGCCACTGCACTCCAGCATGGGTGACAGCGTAACAATGACTCAAAACAAAAAACAGCAACAACAAATCAATACTAAAGGCCACTGCCATTCCCAATACCCAGAAGGTTCCCCCCACGACTTCCTGGTTTGTAGGTTTGCTCTAGTGGGGGGCTCTTGCCTGGCTACTAGTGTCAGTGCACCTGTAACACAGCCAAGAGCAGCAGACTTACCCTGGTGTTCTGATACATGTCCTACAAGTCTCTTCATCTGCAAATACAGTACTGCCACTAAGCCACTTTTGGATTACTCAACTCAGAATGAAATAAAAAACCAGCATTTCCACTTCTGATCTGCTTTCCCCTTAAACAAAAATCATACATAAAGAGATTATATTAAAGATTTCAGTCTAGGGACAACCCTCAAACACCCTCACATATGTGTCTCAGTCTTTGCACAGACACAGTGACCTGGGATGAAGCCTTGAAGTCGGGAGGGTTGTGGGAGAAGGAGAGGAAAATGAATACACCCTAGCACAAAGTCCAAAGGTGAGAACAAAGATGGCGTCAAGAAACTTGGACTCCTTTCTCCATTTGGATTTGGTGAGAGGAACTTGGTAGACGATTTCTATATCTGCCTTTTTAAAAAGACTATCAAGAGAGGCTGAGGAGTATTGCGGTGTTATAGTACCAAGTCTAAGCTCTTCAGAAATAAAGGAATAAAAAAACAACGACAACACAGAAAATAATGAAGAATTTCTCAGTTAAGTTCAAGTATCTTACAGACGTCAACAAAGACTTGCAGATAAGGTAGGTTTAGAAGCTGGGTGCGGTGGCTCATGCCTATAATCGCAGCACTTTGGGAGGCTGAGGCAGGAGGATTGCTTGAGCCCACAGGTTCGAGACCAGCCTGGGCAACTTGGCGAGACCTCACCTCTACAATAAATAAAAAAAATCAGCTAGATGAGGCTGTAAAGTTGTGCTGCGTACGTCAACGTGGCCACCACTCTTTTGGGGTCCACTTCTATAATTCCACTGCATAACATTGGTTCCTGGGTCTACTGTATCTGCCAGAGGGGGCCACCATAGGACAAGAGCTGCTGCGGCTGGGAGGAAGATTCACTCAGTGCTCTCTAGGAGAGCTATCGTCCAGCCCTGGCACAGACACGCTGCTGTCTCAGTCCCCACCCACTAGGCTCTACTCTCCAACTAGGACAGTAGGCAGAGCAGGTCAATCAGGTGCCAGGTTAAAAAAAAAGATGGGATTCTCACATGGTTCCAACCCACCATGCTTCTAATTATTGACCACAGTAGAGTTTTCTAGAACAGCTACTTTTAGTACTAATTCAGACACCTCATACCCGTCCAGGCCTGTCTCACCTTGGATGTGGCTTGATGTAAAAAGCACCTCAACATCTTATCACTTAAATCCGTAAACCAGCAGGGCACTGTGGCTCAGCCTGTAATCCCAGCACTTTGGGAAGACTAAAGGTGAGAGGACTGCCTGAGCCCGGGGGTTCGAGACCAGCCTGGGCAACTTGGTGAGACCTCGTCTCTACAATAAATGAAAAAAATGAGCCGAGTGTGGTATCGCGTGCCTGCAGTTCCAGTTACTTGGAAGGCTGAGATGGAAGGATCACCTAAGCCTAGCAGGTCGAGGCTGTGGTAGCTATGAGCATGCGTGCCACTGTACTCCAGCCTAGGCAACAGAGAGAGACCCTATTTAAAAAAAAAAAATCTGTAAACCCCCGGTCTCTCAGTTTCTTCATCTAAAAAACTAAGAACCAGGATGACAACCTATCCACTTCCCGAAAGGGCAGCTGTGAGGCTCAGATGTGAAGACTGCTGTGGAAATGCTTAGGCTGCAATCTACCCATTGTGTGCCCATAGTATTCTCTGAACCAGTTGTTTTTGGTGGCTTACAAGCAGCTGCAAACTAAATGAACACACCCTCCATTCTGCCATCCACAACCACTGGAGAAAGGTTTAAATCCTGTGCTGGCCGAGCTCGGAGGCTTAGCCTGTAACCCCAACACTTGGGAGGCTGAGGCGAGTGGTTTGCCTGAGCCCACGAGTTCAAGACCAGCCCGGGCAGCTTGGCAAGACCTTGTCTTTACAATAAACAAAAAATTAGCCAGGTGTGGTAGCACGCTCCTGTAGTTCTGGCTACTTGGAAACTGAGGTGGAAGGATCGCCAGAGCCCAGCAGG
Organism: Tarsius wallacei; assembly: GCA_963574415.1. Lineage (NCBI taxonomy): Eukaryota > Metazoa > Chordata > Mammalia > Primates > Tarsiidae > Tarsius > Tarsius wallacei. The sequence continues at coordinate 4,136 of CAUYQG010195150.1, forward strand.
TTGATGAGTGTGCATGCCACTGCACTCCAGCCTGGGTGACGGAATGAGACTCCAACTCAAAAAACAAAACAAAACAAAAACCCTGTGCTCTGTCTCTACTGATAGGCGCCCAACATGAATCAGACCTATCTATGTGGTTGATATTTAATCTTTGGTTGTGGTCCCTTGGTGGGACTAGCAAAGTTATGCTGAAGTTATTTTTCCCTTTGTATTTCCATGAAAATAGTTCTTAAAACAACCAAAAAATTGTGTCTTGGCCATTTAGCTCAAACAGCCAACTTCAGACTTTTTTTTTTTTTTTGAGTTGAAGTCTCACTCTGTCACCCAGACTGGAGTACAGTGGCTGCTCCCGGCCACCGCAGCCTCGACCTGCTGGGCTCCGGCGATTCTTCTGCCTCAGTCTTCCAAGTAGCCTGAACTACAGGCGCGCACTACCACACCAGGCTAATTTTTTGATTTATTGTAGAGATGAGGTCTCGCCAAGTTGCCCAGGCGGGTCTCGAACCCATGGGCTCAGACAACACACTCACCTCAGCCTCCCAAAGGCACGGGATTACAGGCTGAGCCACTGAGCCCGGCTTCAGACTTTTAAAGGACTTCTCTCACTAGGGAGGCCTGATTAGGAAGGTTTGCCCCTCTCGTCCTAATAGTGGGATGTCAACACAATTTGTTAGATGTTTTGGCAGAGGAAGGGGGAGAGAAAAAAAAATCAGGTTTTTAAAAGACTGGAATCATCACATAACTTGTCATAAGGAGCTACCCTTTACTAAGGTCCCTGCTAATATTGAAAAATTATAGTTATATATTTTTCCCTCAAGTAGCATGCTAGTTTTGAAACTGAGTATCTCTGATCAAATCCTGTATTCCTCAGAAAAACAGAAGAGCCCCACTGGGTCAAACCCTATCCCCCTAGGGTAGGGCCCAGCAACCAATGGAGCCCCCAACCCAGGATGTGCCAGGACCACACAGCTCTCACGCTGATGTCAAGAGTTAAAGGTGAGGCAGAGCCTGGCTTAACCCACTTGAATACCTGTCTATGCCACTCTTAAACATCTCTTTCATATAGTGCTTCTTATGTTGTTCCCAGTCATACAACATGCCAATAACAAGTGCCCCTCATTGAACTCCTTAGGGTCATTTACTATTTCATAACTCCTGATCATGCTCTTTTTTTAGTCGGTTGCTTTTCCACATTAAAGAGTCCTGCTCTTTGACCAGGCATGGTAGCTCACACCTGTAATCCCAGCATTTTGGGAAGACTGCTTGAGGCCAGGAGTTTGAAGACCAACCTGGGCAACACAGTGAGACCTCGTCTTTAAAAAAAATTAAAAAATTTAGCCCAGCATGGTGGCATGCGACTGTAATCCCCTCTACTGAGGAGGTACAGGCAGAAGGATGGCCTGGGTGCAGGTGGCCGAGGCTGCAGCAAGTCGTGATCATGCCACTGTATGCCAGCCTGACAGTGTGAGATTCCAACCAAAAAAATAAATAAAATAAATAAAAAAAATAAATAAAAAAGTTTCCTCTCTGGTTTTATTCGGTTCCATCAGATCCCTTTGAAAGCATGAACTGAACTGCACATAGCATTCCTGATGAGGCATGGTGTGGTTTCACATACAGGTGGAACGACTCACGGTTTTGTGTGCAAAGACTTTGGTAAACAGAGCATACCTGACACCCTTAAGAATCTCCAACTCTTAGATTCATTTCTTTTCAAACACACACACATACTCTTTCCCACCGTTTTCCTTACTTAAAGGCATCTGCTTTTCCTTGCTTTTTTCCTATCTTGCAATAGATCCATACTCTGACCTAATGCTTGTTAACACCTGCCAAACCATACTCGATGTTACTTTCCATTATAATTATGAGGCGGGGGGTACCATCCTAATATGGGAGGACACAGAGGCTAAGAAAGAGGAAACAGTGTGCCCTGATCAAAGAGGAAGCAGGAACCAGTATCTGAATGCACATCAGGCCAGTAACCAATGCAGAGCCTGTGATTTGCTGCCACGGGCCAATGTGGAGATCTCACCTGTAGATAATAAAAAATACTAAAAGCATGTCTGTAGAGAAGTGCTGGAATCCTCACCCTTTGCTTCCTTTCTTTAAGTTAACTCCCTGCCCACACAAAGATAACATGCTAGTCCCACAGTGACTTAATTTTTAAATAGGTTTTTTCAATGTGGAGCTCTATCAGAGGACTTTCACTGTGCAGCACCCTGTATGTATAACCCTCCCAAGATTTTAGTCAGAAATCATGTCACCACTACCACAACCAACTACACCCTTAGGCTGGGCCCTGAAATTCACTCAACTCCAATTTTCTGTCCTACTTCTAGGGTTTTTTTTTTTCTTTTTTGAGTCAGAGTCTCATTCTGTTGCCCAGGCTGGAGTGTAGTGGCATGCTCGCAGCCACCCCAGCATCAACCTGGTGGGCTCAGGTGATCCTTCTGCCTCAGTATTCCAAGTAGCTGGAACTACAGGTGTGCACTACCACACCCAGTTAATTTTTTGATATATTATAGAGACGAGGTCTCACCAAGTTGCCCAGGCTGGTCTGAAACTCCTGGGCTCAGGCAATCCTCCTGCCTTGGCCTCCCAAAGTGGGGGGATTACAGGCTTCAGCCACTGCACCTGTCCCTTCTAGCACTTCTTATACACGGGGATCACAGTTTATTCTCTAGCCTTCCAGTATTTAAAAAAAAAAAAAAAAAAAATCAAGCCGGGCTCAGTGGCTCAGCCTGTAATCCCAGCGCTTTGGGAGGCTGAGGTGAGTGGATTACCTGAGCCCACGGGTTTGAGACCCGCCTGGGCAACTTGGCGAGACCTCGTCTCTACAATAAATTAAAAAACTAGCCGGGCTTGGTGGCGTGCATCTGTAGTTCCAGCTACTTGGAAGGCTGAGGCGGAAGGATCACTGGAGCCCAGCAGGTCGAGGCTGCAGTGGCCAGGTGTGGCCACTGCACTCCAGTCTGGGTGACAGACTCCAACACAAAAAAAAAAAAAAGAAAAAAAAGTCGTAAGGAAACAATGGCTTTCAGGTCCTTGTAATGAGACTGAGTTCCCATTTTTGTTGCAGACTTGTGCAAATCTTCATTTAGCCATCCATATTGCTTCTGTTTATGCCCAAGCACAAGTAACCCCCAGGAGGGAACCTCTCCCTTTCCAGGACTCTCAGCTGAAAGCCAGTATTCACAGCATTTCCACTGCCTTGAATGCCCGTGTCGTTCCTGTCCTTCAAAGTCTATTCATTCCCCAGAGCGGGATTCAAAGCCCAACTCTTCCATCAGCCTTCTTGAACCTCACTGTTCGCCAATGACCTCTCCCTATTCTAGAATCCTTTACCTGATTCATTAATTCTGCACATAACCCACCTGAAATGTTTGTCTTACCACTTAACTGAGTACCTGGAAGGTGGGCACCACAACATCACTTTCTGGGAGTTCCCTCAGTGTCAAGCAATGCAAGAGTGTAGACACACAATCAACCTTTGCATCAGGATAATCTTCTATAGAGAATCCCTCTTCCAGAAATGCTGGCTCTCACAGCTCCAGGCCAGTGATTCCCTTGGAATACTGCTACCCTAGCTTGTGATAGAGAATGGGAGGCTGGGTCTAGCTGTGAACATAGACATGCTTTGCAAACACTAAGCCAGGAGGAGCACTTTAATGTACGAACTCCTGAATGAGTGAAGAACCCTGTTTATAATATAGCGCTTTCTAGGAACTAATATTTTAACCATTAGTACTAGGTTTTTTGGAAACGTCACAGACATTTTTTCAAACCAAAAACCACATTTTCCTGAAAGAATCATAAACAGAAACACACCCACTTAAAGACATCAAACCTAGATAATCAACTTAATATAGGGATGAGATATAGGGACGAGAAAGCTAAACAATTCACTAGAAACTCAAGTTAACACACATTCTTCTCCTTACTGCAACTTCTTACATAGCCTAATGTCAAGTAAAAGAATCTCAGATTAATGGTCCTGCTTTCCTCAACTTTAGGACAGACTGGTAACACAGCTTTCCTATTAAAATGTTAGAGCAAATCACCTAGTTTTACAAAAAGAACAGGATTAAACAATCACCTTTATCAAGATAAATAAAGTTTTCATTTTCCCTGTGTACCTCATAAGTGAATCACAATGCATGGCATTAAAAGAGAATCTGCTAAAAGGATTGCCTGTAAAGAAACTGGTTTGAAATTGTCTCAATGGGACTATCATTTAGAAGGTAATGAGCCCTAATTCTGACCTGGCATTGTCATAGGCTCCAGGACAGTTGCCCAGGACAAATGCTGAGAGAAACCGCACCTTCACTTAGGTATGAAGCCAACATGACATGTCATTCTTATATACTACGAGAAGATGAAACTAAGGATCAATTCAAGATGTGCATCCAGAATGTCCTCAAAGCAGCTCAGACTCAGGGTAACACCCAAACAAAGGTAAAGCGAAACTCTTGGTGAGTACTACTCACTGATCTTCTGTTCCAAAAAATTTCACAAAGAAGCATTTCTTTCCACGCGGTTTCTTCAAGTCCTTTGGTGGATTAACAATCTGGAGGACAAAAGGGGGAAAAAAGGGTTTGATGGCAACACAGCAGCCTGCTAGAAATTAATTTTCCATAGCTCTAAGTTGGTAAGAATAAGACAAAAGGATTATGTATAAAAAAGAACCCAGGGCCCAGTACTTGTGCAAATCTGGCAGTTTTCAATGGAGATGTATAGAAATGTGCAGAGATTCTAGAAATTCCCTATGTCCAACAAGTAGCAGTATTTAGGAGACACAATATCCCTTTTACTGTAAGGACCCTATTTTACAAGCAGTTAAAACCAAGATCAACAGCATTTCCTCCCCCAACGAGACCCTGTCATCACTGAAATGTAGAGGACATTCTTTGAAATGCTTCTTGTCAGGAAGAGTAGACACAGGCAGGAAACAGTGAAAATAAAGGACAACTGAGGCACAGAAAACACCATATTGCAAAAAGACAGTCTAAAGACACTTCCTGGGCTCCTAGCAAGAATATAAAAACAGAACATTTGGAAAGCACTGATGGATCACCTCATGCAAAATCTGGAATGCCAACTTCTGCAAAGATGCACTGGAGCAGCACATATGGTAACATGGGAAGAAGATTTAAACTTAGTTGGGACAAAAATACTTTGGTTTTTCACTAACCTACATTTAGATTTCTCTCTTCCTGGAGAATTTATTTTCTTCTCCTTTTGTTAGATTTAAGATTAAAGCTAAATTCAAATTATAATTGATTTCCGGGGTTTTAAAAAAATACAAACTTCACAAACCTTCTCTGACTCAAGAAACAAGTGTTTACAGCAGACAAAATGATCTGGTTTATACTGTGTTAGCTTTTCTAAAATAACTGACACTAGAGAAAAAAATTCAAAGTGTTATGTGAATGGGCCCAGTTCAACACAATGCAAGAAACTGAGGAGAAAGCATCTCACGTTCCCCACCTCCTCAGACCCAACTCTGGACATCTTCCTTTGGTAGCAAGACACTCACCTTTCCCGGCCAGGGAGGATACCTGCCGAGTTTCCCCCTAGAGAAAACACAGAGAGTCAGCACTCGCCCTGGAAAAGCCAGTCCATCTCCTTCACCCACTCAATATGAAACTTATCTTCCTAAATCTCTGCGGGCACCGCAAGAGTCAGAACAAAAGCTGGCAAATGGGAGTTCTTAAGCTGGTTTCCACAGCTGGGCCCCAAACCCTTGGAAATGGAATGCAAGACTGTATGCGTCTGTGCATAACGTATGTGCCTTCTTCTGTTGACAAGAAACAGAAAACAACAAGATGGCCAAGAGTCACTTGTCTAGCGCTTCCCAAGGAGCTTCCTCTGTAAACACAGACTTCCCTTAAGTCTGGTTCAATTCAACAGGGGACCTGTCCGGCTTTGACAAAGTGCTAGTGGAAGCCTTCCTCTGGGCGGAGAGGCAAACTACTCAGGTCGAGAGAGGCGGCGACGGTCAGTCTTGGTTCGGGCAGTTGTTTGGGACACAGAAGCAAACCGCGAGAGGCACCCGGGCGGCACTGGTCGCGGCCGGGCCATTGCTTGTAACGGAGAAGAAGCCCCTCCGTTTCTTCACAGGACAGCGCCGGCGGTCCGGGTTCGACACCCCCAGCCGAGCCGCCCGCGCAGGTCGGTTCCATCCCAACGCGGGTCTGGACGCGCTAGCCCCGGCGAGAAGAACTCGCGGCTTCCCGGCGCTCCTGCTTCCCGGGAAGCCCCGGCGAGACCCCGGGAACGCGGGTCCGCGGGAGCCTGGCGGCGCCGGGGGCTCTCTTCCCGGGCGCCGCGGGCGTCTGGACCCCCAGGGCAGCCCTGTCCCGGGCGGCCCGAGGGCTCAGAGCCCGTGCGCGCTGCGGCCACCCTCGGTCTCGGTCCCCCGGGGCTGCACTCCCCCTTCCGCCCGGCGTCGCTCGCGAGCGCCGGCGCCTCCTCTTCCCCTCTCTCCGCGGCCCGGAGCGCAGGGAAAGGCCGCTCCGGGGCGGGCCCGCACCCCGGCGGGCAGCTCCCCGGCGACCTCGGCTGGCCCGGCCGCCCGGACTCACCACACCAAGTCGCCGAGCCGCAGACTCACAGCCGCCATCTTACCGCCCAACCACCGCCGACGCACGGGCCGCCGGGAGCCTCCGATCGCCCCGGCGCCGCCCATTGGAGTGGGCCCGAGCACGTGACGGGGGCGGCTGTCACCGGCCACGCCGCTGTTTCGACGCCACCGCGCCCGCCGGAGCCCATTGGCCAGCCGCGCGGCACGTGAC
>CAUYQG010195160.1:0-34338 GCA_963574415.1 Tarsius wallacei
TTCAAAAGCTCAATGAGTCCCAATGAGAAGAAAGTGAAGAAAAGTATACCAAGACATATCATAACTGCTTACCACCCCAAGAGCAACAAGAGATAAAAGACATTATGCATAGAATAACAAAGATAAGGATGAGTAGACTCTGTTGGAAACTGTGGCTCACATCTATAATCCCAGCATTCTGAGAGGCTGAGGCAGGAGGATTATTTGAGCCCAGGAGTTTGAAGCTGAAGTGAATCAAGATGATTTTACTGCACTTATGCGGGTGACAGGGAATGACCCTGTCTCAAAAAAAAATAATGAGATAAAAGGATATAAAAAAGAAAAGAAAATCAATCTTCCACAGAAGACAAGATGTAAAGAAGTAATTTATTATTTTTTTTAAAAGACAAAATGTGAATTTTTATTATGAAGGAAGGAAAGATAGATGTCAATATGTGTCAAGGTGGAGTAAAACATTTGCTCCCTCAGATGTGGTGACTTGACCCAGAAAAACCCAAACAGGTCTAATGGGAGCACTGAGAACACACGTTGCCCCAGTGAGCTGTGGATTTGATAAAGGTTAAATGGTAATTGTGTCCAGAAACTTAAAACAGGTTAAGGTGCTGGCAAGCCCAAACTAAAATAAAAACAAAAACAGTTCTTCCGTCTACAGAAAATCCACAAGGTTGACCGGCACTGGTGAACCGAAGGCACAGGCTTTCAAATAAGTCCCCGGTTTTCTGGGAGAGTCCCAGTTTCAAATATTTTGTCACCATGACAGTCCTGAACTGAGCCTTGAGAGATAAGTAGGATTTAAATGTTCTGCCAAACAAGACAATCAAACAATAGACAATGAGGAGTGGGGAAGGGAGCAACAAAAATGCCATCTCTAGCCAGGCTCGGTGGCTCAGCCTGTAATCCCGATGCCTTTGGGAGGCTGAGGTGAGTGGATTGCCTGAGCCCGCGGGTTTGAGACCCGCCTGGGCAACTTGGCAAAACCTTATCTCTACAATAAATCAAAAAATTAGCCAGGCGTGGTAGTGCTCGCCTGTAGTTCCAGCTACTTGGAAGGCTGAGGAGGAAGGATCGCCGGAGCCCAGCAGATCGAGGCTGCGGTGGCCGGGAGTGGCCACTGCACTCCAGTCTGGGCGACAGAGTGAGACTCCAGCTCAAAAAAAAAAAGCCATCTCTTTTTTCTTCTTTTGTTCAAAGTGTCAGAAGACACACGCTGGCACAACGTGGGCCCTGAAACATGTTTATAAATATAAACGATTTCTCCTTCCTTGGCCCACCCCAGGCCTCAACAGTTCCACTGTTAGACAGTCTTTCCTTTGGTTAAGTTAGTGTGTCACACATGAGGAAGCACCGCTCAGATCCCTCTCTGAGACAGAACTCACCGCCCAGGTTCAAAGAGCGTGGTAGCTGACAGCCCCCAGCTATCCAATGTCTACAGAGTCTGTCTCTACTTTCAGGTCAAGGCCATGCTCTTGTTGGGGTAGCCCCCAGCCAAGGACTGAGCGAGGCAGTGGTACTGGGCCTGGCCATTTCTACCCAACGTGGGGCTCCTATAATGGGCGGTCTTCGCTCTGGAGTTGCCCTACTGGACTGGCAGAAACTTACTGTGTCTGCTGTTTTGCTTTGACAGGTAGGACTCCCCCATACCCGTTTTGTACTCTGAGCTTCCTCTTAGCAGCTGCTTGCCTGAGAGCCCAACCTGCACAGGCAGCATTCTGGAAGGTTCTCCCCCAAAAGGCCAATATCCCAGTATAGAAGCATACAGTCAGCCACTCCCAGCCTTGAGCGCCTTGGGAAAGCAATGTGGGAAGGAGACATTTCACAGGTACAAGCAGGTCCCAAGCTCGAAAGACCTCCATTGAAGCATCAGGCAACCTCACCCCATAGCACCCAACCAGGCACGAGGACAAACCAGAAGTTTTGCACACCCCTTTCTGGGAAGGGCTCTTCCCTTTTCTTCCCCACTGGGGATCAGAAACTCTTGCTTATGTTTCACCCATGTCCTGAGAATCTGCATAAACGCCCATTTCTTTTGTGGGGAAACCCACTTCTGGTTTCCATCCCACACCTGCAACTAGAGACATCATCGCGAATCAGAGTAACACAAGTCTGGACATTGCCTTGAAGATACAGGATGGGGAGGACAATCAGTATCCACTCCACCTCTGGTCAAACAGCCTTCAGTATCTATAAGCCAGCTACTCAGGTTCTACGTTTTCTCTGCTTTGTCTTCTGCCTCACAGATTCTTGCTCATTATGTCAGTTTCTTGACCGTTTCTGCCTGTTCATGATACTTTCCGCTGCCTGTTCTTTCGTGTGTTTCAACTCCTGCCTTGTTTCTCTCAAGTCATTGCAGATGCTGTCCAGAACCTTCCTCTTCCCCTTTCTGCCCACCCCGAGACCACAGTTATGGTACAGTTTCCAGCAGACTGAGCTTCCCATTCAAATATCTTTGACTTCTCTACCCGAGGGCCCATGGGAGTTTGCTCAGCTGTGGCAAGTGCAAGTCAGAAGAGTGAAGGAGTTAACACCTTAGAAGTGATTAAGGAAAGGGTTGATGGGGGACAGAACCAGTGAGTGAATTCAACAGATGGAGGATAGGACCCAGTGAGTGGATTCAATTGATGGGAGACAGAACTCAGTGAGTGAATTCTCTGGTTTCCATGTCCTCCAGGGGGACAAATTTGACAGAAGTCCAACATAGTTTCTCAGAGTGTCCCAAGTAAGGTTGAGTTCCAGTTGCCAGCAGTGGAAACCATTTATTTATTCTTTATTCATTCTCTCTCCTCTGTCTCATTTTTTCTGTTCCTTACTTGTACTTCCTGGAATCACCTCCTAAATAAACCAACTACACCCAAGTTCTTATCTCCAGTCTGCTCCTGGAGGAAGCTCAACTAAGACAAACTCCAGTCCAAATCCCCAGAGAATTTGACTGAGCCTCCCCTTAATCCCCATTGCCTATATATAGAAAGGCTTTTTTACACAACACCACAGCACAGGCTTTCTTTTTTTTTCTTTTTTGAGTTGGAGTCTCACTCTGTCACCCAGGCTGGAGTGCAGTGGCATGTTCATGGCCACTGCAGCCTTGACCTGCTGGGCTCAGGTGATCCTTCCACCTCAGCCTTCCATGTAGCTGAGACTATAGGCACACACCACCATGCCCAGCTAATTTTTTTATTTATTGTAAAGACGAGTTCTTGCCAAGTTGCCCAGGCTGGTCTTGAATCCCTGAGCTCAGGTGATCCTCTTACCTCCACCTCCCAAAGTGCTGGGATTACAGGCGTGAGCCACCATGTCCAGCTCACATAGGCTGTTGACCACCTATTATTGACTGACGTTAGGTCCAGACCTCTGGTTCAAACACTTGAGGCAGAATTGTGTATGTAACATGGCTGTCAAGAACCACTTTTCTAGCAGAGGTCATGAGTGGCGCCATTTTCCTTAGGAAGGCTTTGAGCAGGACAGGCACCTTGAACAAATGACTCAGTACAATATCTGAATATTCTGTGTCTAAACCTATCCCAATAGCAGGTATGGCTTATCCACTCTCATAGGATATACATATTGTTCCAGACCTTACATGTAATTTATAAGTGCCAGTGATTCAAACAAATTTAGAGACTCATAAACTACTCAGTTTTATTTCTTCTTCTTCACATGTTTCCTCTTCCAGTAGTGTATTCGCTGGTAGACTCAGTCAAGAAAAGATCCATGCATACAAAGACTTGATTCGGCGAAATGCCTTTGTGAAAAGAAATAAGGAGGCAGCTCAGAGAAGACTGAGAGAGAGCAGTCAGGTCACGATGCAAATGTGACCCCAAGTGAGGGAGAGACAGAGAGAACATTGGATGGAAGCATCCCAGACCACTGTGCAGTCAATGGAAGGTTTGGTGAAGCCGTTGAGGAATGCCTGAGTCAGAACTGGCTAACAAGAAGTCCCCTGCCATCCACGAATAGGTCTTCCATAGTATCTCACCACACACAGTCATGATGGGGAGCAGCCCATAGGAAGCACGACCTTGGCACAAACACAGGACCAGCAACTAGAGTCTCCATCAGTTACACTCCCTGCACTGAGAGTTCTAAGAAACCATCCTCATGGTCACTGTATAATCGTCCCCTTATTTGAGACCCTCCCTGCTAGAGGAGCACGTATCGTATTAGCTATGGCCTTGCCAAATGGTTGGCTTTGGCCAATGAAGTGTGAGCAGAAGTCAAAGGTGTCACTTTCAGACAGAAACTTTAAGAGCCAGTGTGTGGTTTACCATATTCCTTTTTTCCTCTTCCTCTACCATCAGCAAGTTTCCAGAGAGAAGCTACTCCATCAGCCTGAGTTCTGAGGCAGGGCGGCCATGGCACAGAGCCATGGCCAACCCACAGTGGTCATGTCATCCAAACAAGAAAGAAATCTGTGTTGTTAACCAATAAGATGTTGGGTCCTTTGTCACCATGGTAGAACTAGCCTATGCCAACTAATACATAACTTCTGCCGTCTTTCCTAGTCCTCTTCTCCATCCGTATGCTAAAAGCCGGATTATCCTATCCTGGAATTTGAGAAAATAATTGCTGCCTTCTTGTGTACCCATCGCTGCCACAGGCAACCAGTTGGGTTTTTTTATTGCTTGTCAGTTTTCTCATCAGCTAGCACTATTAAGAAAAATGCGTGTGGTTTTGTAACCTGAATAGAATGCCTTTTAAAGGAGAAAAAAATAGGCATCTTGATTTTTACAGTCTAGAACTTCTAGGAGAGAGCATACACTTTACAGCACTGTGGTGATGAATTCCTCTTTGGAAACCTTTTCTTAAAATATATATCCTGCATGGTCCTATGTTTTCATCAATCATTTTCCATTATGCGCCATAATTCTTTTTCTTTTTCCTCTTTTGCAAATCCTTTCCTGTGGATTCAAGGGAATAAAAACCGCATTTAAGAACTTAATGTTCTGGATGAATTTATACAACTTTAGATGAACAGGAAAATAATCCTGACAAGTGACAAAAGATTCATAAATACAAATCCATTTTGGCGTCTGTTTTCTCTATTATAAAATAAGAAGGGAAAAAAGAAAGCAGCCGGCAGATGCTGGCTTAGAGCAGCTCAACTGGTCACCCACTTTCTCGTGGATGGTGCCAGCAGTCTGGCGCTCCGGGACTGTCTGGGTTTGATATATGACCTTCTTTGCTTGCCAGAGAGGCAAGGGGCTTGGGAACCGTGTGGGGGATTCCTTTTGATTTACTCGTGGATTAAAATGGGCTTTGCAAACTTTTGGCAAGAAGGAACACACAGGAATTTGTGGAAACGATGTTTGTGGCGAGGCTGGTCTTTGGCTAAAAATAGAAACAAGGCAAAAAGCTGACAAATTAACACAATTATAAGGATTAGGAATGTCTTTTTTTAAAATTTTTATTGTAAAGATGTGGGGTACAATCCAGGGTTAGGCACACAAACAGTGATCATGCAGGTACCCCTGTTAATGAGGTATGTCCCTCCCTTCCCTAGCAGTTTCCCTCAACTGCCAATCCCACCACCCACATCTTTTTTTTTTTTTTTGGTCAGGGTCTCACTCACTTTGTCACCCAAGTTAGAGTGTAATGCCACAATCACAGCTCACCATAGCCTCAGACTCCCAGGCTCAGATAATCCTTCCACCTCAGCCTTCAAATAGCTGCTAATTTTGTTTGTTTGTTTGTTTTTGTGGAGACGAGGTCTTGCTATCTTGCTCAGGCTGATCTCGAACCATTGGATTCAAGCAATCCTCTTGCCTGGGCCTCCCAAAGCATTGGAATGACTGGCGTGAGCCACTGCATATGGCCTAATGATAGGGATTCCTTACAGACAAATGCTCATGTCAACATTTTTCTCATCATAATGGTTACTGCTGGTTTCCAGCCACAAGAAATAAGAAAATCATGTATATGATGCCTGAGAATCGCTGTCAAAACGCACAAGCTGTGAATGCAACTGTAGCTTCTCACCCTCGGGGTAGCGTGCCCCACAATATATATATGGTCGCTGCTCCTCCCAACCTCCTTCCTGGCTCTCGTCGGATCCGGAAACAGAGTCCTTGGCCATTCTGGATACCAAATGCATTTGGTTTCTAATAGAATCAGCGGAGTGAGTTCCATTTCAGGCTTCCAGCTGTAGCAAGATATTCCAACTGGTGGAAATCAATCCAACTGAAGCACCCTTGAGCACAAATCAAATGAGACTAGACTGCAATTGAGGAAAATTATAGTCATAACTTTGCTCTAGGAGCTAAGTCGACTTCCTCTCCGCATGATCTCGGAAAAATGGCACGGATGCTCTCGGCTATCAGCAAAGAGGCAGGTGCCAGAACACATTTTTGCTAAAGAGAGTTATTAAAACGTTTTTATCTATCTGCAGTGTGTTGTCATTATTAAAAACAAAAGCAGAGGGAAAATAAATGAAGTTGGGTAGTATTCAAGGGTTCCAGGTCCGACGTGTGCTAGCAATGCTATTAATGCCAACGTTTAGGTGGGCTCCTGAAGCATCCTGTCAATCAATACAAACATACCACAGTGTGGAATAGCTAAAAAGATTACTTTTCATGAGCGAGCTTTCCTACTGGGTTTCCACAGGTGATTTCTGTGGCTCACTGTGCGTATCCAACAAGATTTCTGACACATTCACACTCACAGCATCACAGAATGTGGTGCAAGAGGGAATCTGCATGAACATCTGTCCCCTCATCCAACTCCCACCACAAGGCACTCAGTTCTCCATTTCATAGATGAGGAAAACCGAGGCCCACACAGGGCCACGTGAGTTGCCGGAGATCACACAGTGAGTTAGAAACAACCAGAAGTAAAATCCAGGACCGGAGCTGTCTCTTCTCTAGAAGGCTGTCTCACGATTCATCTGCAGCTTTGAGGCTTTTTAAAAAATTTTTTTTCAGAAGTGAGTAGAGTATGAATTATAAATAAATCAATAATACTCCACACCAAATTCCCCAAAGGTAACTAAGTAGGGGACGCCTCCGCTTTTAAGATGCAATTAAAATGCAGCACATTCCTGGAAACAGATGTTGCAGAGTTGATCATCCTTAAGGCAGCCCATGCAAGCTCCATCAGACGTGGGTCGCATGGGCAGAAACCATCAGACAAACCAAAGGCTGTGGAATGAAGGGGCCAGGAAGGCAAGGAGTAAAGCCTAGGGGGTCCATTAGGAAATATCAAATCAAGAACAAAGAAAATGTAGCAGGTTGAGAAATGGGAGCTGCCTCCGCATGCCAATGGAGCCCATTAATCTTTGAGATAGAGAGATCAGAAATCCTCGGTCCTTCAAGTTCTGTTTCCTTTTATTGGAATTCATCTTAACAAATATTTACTGAAACATCCGCTACGTGCCAGGCATGTGGTTAGACATAGGCAGATGACATAGAAGGGTGGACCAAACATCCATGGCCCCTGTCCTCAGAGGGTTCATGGTTTTATGGAAAAGAGGACCAGAAGGGGATATTTCAATATGTGTTTTAGGTGCTGTACTAAGGCTCACTCAGGATGTTCTGGAAGCAACAAGGAGAACCTGCGAATGCCTCTTCCACGTACGTTTCATGCTGCCTTCATGAACTGATGGCCCAGCAGTTTGAGTGGGACTGAGCCAACCCCCAGGTCCAGGGGGTGAGTCCTCTCAGGCCTACGTCAATCAGTGTGTGACATTTCTCTGGCCCCAGTGATTGGTTCCAGAGAATTGATTGATGGGCACATGGCCTAGGTTTGTCCAGTTAGAGTGAAGCCCACTTGTCCTCAGTCTTTGGGGAAGAGAGGTACTCTATTCTGTACAGCAGAGTGTGACCGTGAGGCCAGAACGACCACTGCCATCTTATGACTGAAACTGGGTGCTGAATGGGAAGTTCCCTTGTTGCTCCAGGACTGAGGGCCAGAATCAAAGCCAGAACGAAGGAGAAAAAGAACTTGATCCCCATGAAAATTCTAAAGAGAGCAGGACACTCCTCAAGGCTCAGTAAAAGGAGCTGAATTGCCTCTGCCTATGTCCCAAGTCAAGTGACGATGATTCCTGAGAGTCCCTCATAGAGACTGCCCTCAAGTGGGGTGGCAGATCCACATCCCACTCCATGGCTGGACATCCCCTGAGGCCCGCACACCCAGCCTAGTACCCCCTGCCAGCCAGGGCGTGGGGAGGGAGTTTCTGGAGACATTGGCAAGCTCCCCCAAAGTGAGCCTTCTTGCCCAGAGAGTTCTCAGGTTGAGAGAACAGTGCAGAAAGTGGGGAATTGGTGAGTTGTGCCTGGAAACAAGGTGGCAGCAACGGCCATCCTTTTCCAGTCCCTCCAGGCCATTGCAGGGCACGGAAGAAGCCACAGAAGTTTCTATGACGTCACACGAACGTCATGGAGGTTAGAAGAGGAGATGGAAGCCATGAGGCCACGTGGGCAGCTGTCATCCGGCCAAGGCCATGCCCATCTGGAAAGAACCGGGGTGTGGACGACTGGGGGTGATGAGAAAAAACACAACTTCTCTCTCTGAGGAATCTTCATCGGCGGAGGGGAGCGACAGAGCATCCCAGGAAAACCTGCCCGCCATCATCATCAACTAACGGAGACGGCCAAAGCCGATGGAGCTGGAGAAACAGCAGGAACAGTTTTCCCCACCCATGGTAGCCAGCTAGTGAAGAGAACCCCGCCACTTTTTCCAGCCCCATTCCCGGTATCAAGCACAGAACATTCTAAAACCCGGAAAGGGACGGAATGCGGGGTGAATGAATGAATGAATGAATGAATGGTGGCCAATGCCCCTTCTCTATTGCCTACCCCTCACCCCACAGTTTCCGCTGAGCTGAGGTGAAAGGAGAGAATTAACAGGAGATTAACAGGAGACATGAGTTTGCATTTTTACACACAAATACGCTGGATTGTAAATGCTGGGACAGGCTGCCTAACTAACCAACGTGAGGTGGTGGAGTCGGTTCAGGAGATCATTAAGAGAGGGGAATGCAAGTTCAAGTGTATGAACCAGCACTGATTGGAAGAACTTAAACCCTTTCTTTCTTTTTTTTTTTTTTTTGAGTTGGAGTCTCACTCTGTTGCCCAGACTGGAGTGCAGTGGCCACTCCCGGCCACTGCAGCCTCGACCTGCTGGGCTCGGGTGATCCTTCCACCTCAGCCTTCTGAGTAGCCGGAATTACAGGCACGTGCTACCATGCCCAGCTAATTTTTTCATTTATTGTAGAGATGGGGTCTCACCAAGTTGCTCAGGCGGGTCTCGAACCTGCGGGCTCAGGTAATCCACTTCCCTCAGCCTCCCAAAGCTTGGGATTACAGGCTGAACCACTGAGCCCGGCTTAAATGCACTTTTTAAAGTGCAGTGTTGTTCATTTGGAACATTCCTCTGAAATTTTGAATTATCTTTAGTAAGCTTTTGCCATTTCTGTAAGAATTTGCTGCTTCCGAGGCCTAGTACTTATAAAGGGAGGCATAAGCTAGAAGATATTCATTTTTTTAGAAATTAGGGTTCATATTTTTATGCTGAATCTTGGCTTCAGCATTCATATTCTAAGCATGCAAGAAGAAACAAATGGGGTGGTACACAAAAACCCCTGTGAGTTTTTTGAAAGCCGAAGTTTGCTTTCCCTGCAGTATTATCATTTACTGCCAGTTTCTGTCTGACCCAGTTAGACATCCAAGGCTTCTAGCTGGATCTTATCCAATTAATTATCAGATCTAATTTGATCCTGGGTTCAGTCCAGTTTCTGTCATGACTTCCAAACACAGTTCCAATAAAAATTTGCTCAAATTCAGATAGCTCAAAACCCAAATCTGTGGTGTTTTGGAATCCTAGAGGACACATATCCATGATTCCCAGTTACTGTGAGAGAGTAATGGATGCAATGGGATAAGGGGCAACTGGAAGCTCTATTTTGTGTTGCACTTTGACAGCGTATATTAAAAGAAAAACTTTAGAAGAATTCAACTTAGCAGAGTTTAATTGAGCAACTTAACAATCTAATTTATGAATCAGACAGTTCCATAAACCAGAATAGATTTAGAAAGATTCCAGCACTGCTGTGTGAATGGAGAAAATTTATAGACAAAAAAGGAAAGAAAGAAAGAAAGAGAGAGAGAGAGAAAGAGAGAGAGGAGAGAGAGAGAGAGAGAGAGAGAGAGAGAGAGAGAGAGAGGAAGAAAGAAAGAGAAAATGACATACATAAAACAGAAATAAAGTACAGAAACGTCTGGATTGGTTACAGCTTGACTGTTGTCTTATTTTAATTTGGCATTAGGTGGTCTTTGGCTAAAATTTGATGATTGGTTCAAGGGTAGTTTACATGTCTTGTCAGCTTACACTTTACTATGTATGGAGAAATCTTTAAGCTGAACTTAAAATATGCAAGGAGACTGCTTCAGACTAAATTTAATATAACAATTAAACTCATTGCCAAACTCAAGGTTACCTGCATTTTCTTCTATTTATTTTACATTTAGATCTGTGATAGTAATACAATTCAGTTATTTTTCTTTCAGTGGTATGAGTGCTGCTCTTAGATTTGTGTGTTTATTTGTTTATTTTTTGCATATGGAAGTTCAGTGCTCCCAGTACCATTTGCTGAAAGGTTATCTTTTCTTCTCTGAATTATCTTTGCTCCTCTGTCAAAGATCCGTTGACTATGTTTGTGTGGGTCAATGTCTAGGCTCTCTGTTCTGGTACATTGATCTATGTAATAAATATTTCACCAGTACCACACTGTTTTGGTTACTGCTGCCTCATAATAAATCCGACATCTGGTGGTTTGAGTCCTTTAACTACATTCTTCTTCAGTACTGTAGTGGCTGTTAAAGGTCCTTTGTCTTTCCATATCAACTTAGAAACAAGTTTACTGGTATCTACAAAACAGTTTTCTAAGATTTTAATTGGAATTCTATAAACTCTATAGGTCAAGTTGGGAAGAATTGATATATTAACACTATTGAATCTTACAATGTATAAACACCATATGTTTCTCTACTTATTTAGATTTTTAATTTATCCCATTAGAGTTTTATGGTTTTCTATATATAGATCCTGTACTTTAAACAAACTCATGCCTAAATATTTTATTTTCATTTTGATTGTAAAGAAAGCCAAAAATATTCTACCCCAAAATATATTTATTAAACATATTGAGAGCCTATAGACAGAAATAGCACTGCAAATTTACCTCTTGTAGAGAAAATTTGCATCTGTAGAGAAAATCTGCATTAGTGAAATAAAGTCAGGCTTTCTCTGAACTCCCCTTCTCCATTGTCTGAATCTATTTTCTATTCTTTCTGAGAACTGTTACCTGTGCAACATCTACATAACAAGACCACCTTTGCCAGCCATGCTGTTCCTCTTCTTTTCCTCCTACAACCTGTCATGCCATGTTTCAAGCTGCTATTCTTTTTGTAATCTGAAGATAGTACAAAAGTGTCAACCATCTGGCCCTTTCTTCGAGTTTTTAAAATATTTTTTATAACTCCTGTGCACAAGCATTAATAAATTTTGTATATTTGTTCTCCTATTAATTTTTCTTTTGTCAGTTGATTTTCAGTAAAACTTCAGAGGGCAAAGGGATGGTTTTCTTTTGACTACTACAATTGTATTGGTATTGGTTTTGCCAAAATGTAAAAATCCAATTATATATTGCTAGTATAATGAAAACAATTAAGGCGGCATATAATAACATAAAGGGTACCTGGTCCTAAACCAGGGGAAGTGAGGACCAGTTGGAGGCCCAAGCTTCACCTACACATAGATTACTTACATCCATATTCCTGATTTGTATACCACATCTTTAAAATAAAATAAAGTTAAAAAAAAAGAAAGAAAACAATTGACTTCTAAATATTAACCTTGTGTTCCGCAAATTTGCTGTACTAGCCTATTGTGGGAGTTTTGTTGTTGTTGATTCTTTGGGATATTCTACCTAAATAGTCAATCATGTCATCTGTGAACAAAGATAATTTTATTTTCTTTCCAATCTAAATACACTTTATTTCCTTTTCTTCTCTTATTACACTAGCTGTATATTTCTTATAATAATGAATAGAAGCGCTAAGCAAGAACATATTTGCTGTGTTCCTGATCTCAGGAGAAAAGTATTCAGTTTCTCACAACTAACTGTGATGTAAGCTATGTTTTGAAAGATGTTCTTTATCAAATTAAAAAAATTTCCCTCTATTCCAAGATTGCACACATTTTTGTTTTTCATGTATGCCTGTTGAATTTTGTCATATGCTTTACCTTTATCAATTGATAAGATTATAAGATTTTTCTTCTTTAGGCTATTTATATGATGATTTACATTAATTGTTATTCCAATAATGAGCCAGTCTTGCATACCTGGGAGAAAATGTTACTTGGTCATTGTGTATAGCTTTTAAAATACATTGTTGGATGTGATTTGATAATACTTTGTTGTGGATGGCAACAAAAGTCTTTGAGTATGTTCCTTGCTTTCCATTGGCAAGTCTTTGTGGAGAAGACCTACTGGCCATGAGTGTGTGTGTATGTGTGTGTGTGTGTGTGTGTGTGTGTGTGAATTATTTGACAATTTTTTTCACCTTTCTGCTGGAAGGCCATAGACAGAATAGCCAAGAGCTCCCAGGTAGAATCAAGGACTTGGGGAGTCTTTGCCTACCCCATGGAGAGATGGGGTATAGGCAACTATAGTCCTGAATAAGTGGGAGCCCCAGACCCTACTGTGTGACATGCCCTGCCTATTTTTGTGCTATATAAGTTGATAATATTTGCATCTGTGAGAATAAAAGATGCCTTCAAAACAGCTCAAGTGGTCTTACCTTGTTATGTCTTTGTTTGGTTTTGGTATTAGGGTACTGCTGGCCTCACAAAATGAGTTAGGACATAGTCCCTCTACTTCTTTTCTCAGGAAGTGATTGTAAATAATTGGTATTATTTCTTCCCAAAATATTTGGTAGAATTTATCAGTCACACCATCTGGGTCTGGTAGTCTTTTCTTAAAAAATACTATTCATTATGAATTTGTTTATCATCATTTTCTCTTTATGTGAGATTTGGTCATTTGAGTCTTTCAAGCAATTCTATGTCCTCTAAATATCAAAGTTATGGGCATAGAGTTGTATTCCTTTCTTTTCGTTTTAATATGAAATAAGAACAGACGATCCCTCTTTTATTTTTGTTATTTTGTTATTGGTAATTTGTGTCTTCTCACTTTTCTTTTTCTGATAATCTGACTAGAAGTATAGCAACTCCTTGATCTTTTTAAAAGAAACATCTTTTTGTTTTATTAATTTTTTTCTATTGATTTTTTGTTTTCAGTTTGATTCCTGCTCTAATTTTTAATATTTTTTCTCTTCTTTATTTAGGTCTAAGTAACTCTTTTTTCCATGGTTTTCTAAGTTTAAGTTATTGATTTTAGATCTTTCTTCTTATCCAGTGTATACTTTCAATGCTATAAATTCTACTCTGAGCACTGCTTTTGTTGCATTTCACCAATATTAATAAATGGTATACTCATTTTCATTTATTTAAAAACATTTTAGAATTTTTTCTTGAGAATTATTTACGTTTTTAAGAAGTATTGTTTGAGAATTATTTATGTTTTTAAGAAGTATTGTTTACTCTTGCAATATTTTTTCCAGATGTTTTTCTTTTGTTGATTTCTAGTTTAGTTCTAATGTGGTCTGAGAATATATATTGTATAATTTCTATTCTTTTAAATTCCTAAAGTATGTTTTATAGCAGAGAATGTGATCTGTTTTAGTAACTATTCCATATGAGCTTAAGAAGATGTGTATTCTGCTTGTTTTGATCTAATAATCTATAGATTTCAATTACACCAACTTGGTTGATTGTGCTGTTCTGGTCAACTATATCCTTACCGATTTTCAACCTGCTGGATCTGTTAATAATGGAAAGAGTTCTGCTGAAGTGTCCAACTATAATAGTGGGTTTGTCTATTTTCACTGAAGTTTTACCAGTTTTTTGCATTATGTATTTTTATATACTGTTTTCAGATATATAGCTATATAAGATTATGTCTTTTTGGAGACTTGAGTCCTTTATTATTATAAAATAGTCCTTTTAATCATGGTATTTTCTTTGTTCTCAGGTATGCTTTGTTTGAAGTTAATATAGATTTCCGGGTGGTTTTTTTTTTTTTTTTTGACTCGTGGTAGCATGATATATCTTCTTCATTTTTTCACTCTTAAGCTGTCAGAGTCTCCATATACAAAGTGGGCTTCTTGTAGAGAATATATATTTGGATATTGATGTTTTTGTCCACTAAGATAATTTCTGTCTTTTATTTGGTGAATTTGAACCATTCTTGTTCAAACAAATTAATGTTATAGTTGGACTATCATATTTGTAACTGTTTCCTGTTCAGTGAAATTGTTCTTTTTTTGCCCTCTTTGGTTTTAACTGAGTATACATTGTTTTCTCCTCTCTTATTCTTCTCAATGTTTTTTTTAACAAAAAATTTTAGTGGTTTCCACAGAGTTTGCAATGCACATATTAAACTAATCTTAATCCGCCTTCAAATAACTCTATACCACTTTATAAGTTTTGCAGGCACCTTATAACAGAATATTCCCAATATATCCTTCCAATCTTTTATGAAATTGCTGTCATTCATTATACCTATCCATGTGCCATAATCAGCCATTACATTGTTACTATTATTCTCTTAAACATTCATCATTATTTATGAATTTTTTAAAAATTGCCTTCATTTATTAATTCTCTGATGCTCTTTCCTTTTTTATGTAAATTTGTTTCTGGCCTATATAATTTTCATTTGCATTATACTTTTTTACATTTCTTGTAAGGCAAACTGTTAGCTATGAATTCCCTCAGTTTTTGTTTTTTTGAGAAAGTTTTTAATTTTCTTAATTTGCAGGGAAACCTTATTGGTTATGGAATTCTAGGTTAGTGGGCTTTTCTTTTGAATTCTTTAAATATTTTCATTTATTCTCTTCATGCTTACGTGGTTTGTGATAAAAAGTCTACTATAATTATTGTTTTTCTATATATATGTAAGGTATTGCTATTGCATTTCTTCTGACTTTTTCAAGATTTTTTTCTTTGTCTCTGATTTTCTTCAGTTTGAATATGATATACCTGGGTGTAAATATATTTGTGGTATTTATCTTGCTTGGTATTCTCTGAGTTTTCTGATTCAGTAGTTTGATATCTGTCATTAATTTTGAAAAATTCTCATCTGCTGTTACTTCAAATACTTTTTCTGCTTTGTTCTTTGTTATTCTAATTCCACATATGTTGCATTAAAAAAAAAGCAAAGAATTCTGAGATATTCTGTTTTATTATTTTTTATTAGTATTATTTTTCTCTTTATTTTATTTTTTAAAAGTTTCTGTTGACCTATCTTTATGTTCACTAATTCTTTTCTTGCTGTTCAACCTACTGATGAAGATATCAAATTATTTATTTCTGTAGCAATGTTTTTGTTTTCCAAAATTTCCTTTGGACAATCTCTTAGAATTTTCATATCTCTGCATAGTTTAGCCACTTTTTTCTTAATTGTAACCTAATTTTTCCATTAGAGCCCTTAATTTATTAGCACACTTATTTTAAATTCTTTGATGTTTTCAAAATCTGTGTCATATCTGAGTGTGGCTCTGATGTTTACTTTGTGTTCTTTCTTTTCTTTTGGTGTGACTTGTAATTTTTTGTTTAAAGCTAGACATGTTTCATGTAATAAGAATTTAGATATTTTTCTAGGGCTTTAGTGTGTGGTTTTATGTTAGCCTGGCTAATAGCTGTGTTGTGTTAGACGTTTGCTGTCGTTGTGGCTGCCAACAGCTTTAAATTTCTCTTGTGTCCTTACTTTTGTCTCCTCTGTTACTTTGGGATTTCTTAAAAACTAAAAACTCTGGGTACTTTTGAATAGATGCAATACAATATCCTCTAGAACATTTAAGACTCAAAGCAAATTACAGGAATATCTTAAAATAAGTTAAAGTGATTCTTGTTTCCTTGAATATTCTTTCATTTGTGAAGTAATTTCTTTTGAGTAATTGGTCCTCTTCAAATGTTTGATTATATTTGCCATTTAGAAGCATTGCTCTTCCTTATGTGGATGCCAGTTCTGACTGCAGAAGACTATTTTTGAAGTCTTTGAGAGTTTGGCTGGATATGCTACTGAAGAGGTTGTATTTAGGGTAAATAATCTCTCTATTCCTCCTAGAAGATCCAACCACCTGAGGCATTGCCTGGATTCTTTTTCCCAATTATAAAATCCTTAGTCAACAAAAGCATGAATAAGAGAAAATCTAAGCAGCCTGATGCTCTAAAGAAGTCCTCAGTTAATATCCTGATATTAAGAAATCCTGATGATTTACCCAGAGTCCTTTTAACTTCCCTAACTTCATAATTTCTGAGATTGAACAAACTCCCTCTTAATTATGTTTTTTCTATGTGTTTTGGTCTGTGGTCTCCTTCTTTCATCCAATTCATTGTTGTTCTATTAGAAAGCCTTTAACATTTTTGGCTTGCTGATTATTCACTTTTATTTTCAGCTTTTATAAATTACAAATGACATTTACGGCAATTTAGGATTAATTCAGGTAATTTTTCTTCAATCAGTCTCTCACATTATAAGCCCATATTTGCCAGAATAATTCTCTGATTACATTTCTAATTGCAAGAGATTAAAAATAGTCATCATACCTCTATCTCCATCAAAGAGTACAGCCTTTTACTTCACAGATTTTCATTATACTAATACATATATTAATGAATAAAGTGTATAATGGCTGTGCTTCATCTGGTTTTAGGGTTATAATAATTCAGGGTTTAAATCTACGTAACTAATGGGGATATCTTTTCTTTAGTTTAGCATTCAGTGAATTAGGAGAGGGGAGTGGGGAAAAAGAAGAGAAGAAGAAAAATTGAGTGAAAGAAATGAATTTCCATTCCTGACCACAAGTTACACAGAAAGGAAGCTTCCCATATGTTCTCTGGCATCTCCATCCTTCTACCCTTCCACACTGTTCTTAGGGTAATAGATTCTATTTTTTGTGCCCTGTGCAAATACGGCATAACATTTCCTTTTGTCTTTTCCTGCCTTCCATTATAAGGTACTTCATTTTTCTTCCTTTGGGTCAAGGGCAGCTATTTTCAATCTGAATAGGCCAAGCTACTCATCTAGCCCCACTTAATCACTGAACCAAAGTAGACACAGCAAAGCACATGTAGCATTTTGTCTAATTGGTTTCTGTCCTGGGATCTGTTTATGTGATCTGGTGAAGTGACCCTTACTACTATACTCTGTGGTCTGTAAATGTTAGAATTCTGAGTCTAATAATTTTTCCTCCTTCTAGGTATCCATTAAGGATATTGCCGGGAGCCAGCCCCTGCAGGTTTCGGAGGTCCCTAGGAGGTGTGGCAGCGGCGGCGAATCTGTAGGGATAGATATTAAAAGAAAGAAAGAAAGAGAGAAAGAAAGAAAGAGGCTGGACTACTGTCTAGTGTAGAAACCGTTTAATGGGACAAACCGTAAGCCTTTTATCCTAAATTTTCACGGGTTAAATCACAAGACTTTCACGTGAGCACAAAGCCACATGGATGAGGGGCGCCCCCCACCAAACAGGTGTTTTCTCAAGCATGAGGAAGAACAATCCCAAAATTATCTTACTGTTGCTTATGCTTAGTTAATGTTCCTCAAAAGTAACATAACAATCTTTCCTAATACCACAATGTTTCTAACAATCAATAGCTTTTAAATCCCTTACACACACAATACTTTATGCAATGACTAACTTATCCTAATAACTTTCTTATTCTATGCTAATTAGCACAAACCCTAGCTATTATGCTAAAGTTCCAACTGCATGGTTGCTATGACAACTCTTAACAAATACAGCTTAAACCGGTTCCTAAAGAATGTGGATCAGTCCAAAGATCACGCTGGGCTCTCTTCAAAATTAACACAGCATTCTATTCCATAAAAGCAATATCCTAAATAATCACCCTAAGATTACTAAACTTAAACAATTCTTAATATTAAAACTACCTATTCTACAATTCTTCTAAGTACATTGTATAAGCTTAACTTAATTCTACTAAACCAAAAACCTTACACTAATTATAGTTAAAACTGGTTTTAAAAGAATGTGGCCCAGTCCAGAATACAGGCTGGGCTCTTAGGAATGTGGCCCAGTCCAAGGTACACGGTGGGCCACTTCTTGGAACTCTTAGCAAAATGGCTGCTCTAAAACCTTATTTTCTATATATCTATACTAAACTTAAACTTATGATTCTAATACAAAAAGGCTTGCAATTATATTAAGGCTCTCAAAAGTGACCCGAGTTTGAACAGTGCTTGTATAAAGGCCAAAACCGCAGTCTGTGAGGAACAGGACCAATGAGTTTCCAAAGCTAACCATGCCTGCCGTAGTTTCAGAGCCTCATACTTAAATCATCAGAGCTCTTTCTGACTAAAGGTGCCAAATGATAAAAGGAGGAGGGAATGGAGTCAACAGCTCCTGAACACATCCTAGTGGTCTCGGGGTCCATGACCCTCCCTGATCCCTAACACTCAGTGGGCCTCAGTGGCCGGCTCCCAACAGGATATGAGGAAGTATATAGCTATTCTTCCTTTTAAGTGAAGTCTTTCTGAAATGAACCATGAACATTTGTTTTCAATAATTCAAATTGTAAAAACATTTTCTTTCTGTTTGCTTCAAATTCATGAATTCAAACAATATTCACCCACACCATTAAATACCACATCAGAGGCCTGATGATATTTTGAATTAATTTTAACTTGGAACTGAAATTTAGTTTATGATTGAAACACTTGCTTTAAGAATTTTGGTTTCTGAAAGTATTTAAAAATGGAGCAACAAAAAATTTGGAATCATTACTATTATTATTCTTACTGTGTTTTTAATTAAGATAAAACTTCATTAACCTTAACAAAATATAATACTCCAAATGAAGGTATTAAAGTGTACTTCTGTCTCTACTGAATCTAGGAAAGTTGCATAATATCTTTAAGCCAATTTTTCATCTGTAAATGAACTATATATGTTTTTAAAGTTTATATTAGCTCTAAAATGATTTCACCCCTTGCATGAAGTTATTATGCTCCAAATACTTAAGAGATTGAAAGTTTAAGATAATATAAATTTATATTGCCAAATGCTTGCTATTTATTAAAATGGTTGTGATGAAATCTGTTATTACACCAGGGATGGGATGGAGAGCAGGAAGGGGGTAGATATCATACTAAGTGAAAGTCATGAAATTAATTGTATAGCAATTTTTCTGTTTCATTAGTTGGTCAATTAAAAAAAATCTTATAGAAATATGAAAAGATCATTGCAAATCTTACATTCTGCTATTCTGTTATGATGAACCCACTGAAAATATCTTGAAATAGCTGCTTCCCCTACAGAAAGTTTACAGAGTGTACAGATAATATGGCTTCACTGGCAGAGGCAACTCATGAACCTGCAACAAACCAGTTTATCATTCATTACATATTTTATTCTAGTTAGATATAGCTTGGGAATAATTTTTTGAGAGTATAAAAGTAACATAGAGAGTAATTAGAATATGTTTGTTTCTGAGCTACCACTTCCAGAGTTACCAAAATTCTCTCTTGGTGGAGTATAGTGCCTCATGCTTGTAATCCCCAGGTTTTGGGAGCCTGAAACAGGAGGATCACTGAGATCAGGAGTTCAGGATAAGCTTGAACAACATAACAAGGCCCCATCTCTACAACAAAAACAATAACAAAATTAAAATTCTTTCCTGAAGTGGAAGATTACTGGGCCCTTAACCAATCAGCTTGGGAGCCATTAAAAAGGTCTAATTGGAGATGGTTTCCATTGTGACACCGCCTAACCTTACTTCTTATTTTACTGTAAGGCTCTCAAACAAGAGTTGTATCATGTTTTCACATCCTAGTCATGGTAGACTTTGCTTTGCTGGCTACAGCTCTCTGTATTTTTCTTGGCAGGAGAAGGAAAGGACATTTTCCCAGTATTACTGTAGGTATTGACTTTCCTATGAGCTATACTTAATTTCTTGTTTTTCTCTATCTTTGGTGAATTGGGATTACTGGCTCCATTGTGAGTAGATCAGAAGACAACTGAAAGTATCTGTTCTACTAAAAATCAACTTTTAGAACTCATTTCAAGCATCTAAGTCTCTTTTGTCTCTTTTTTTTAAAAAAAAAAAGTTTTGATTTCTGTATACTGAGTACTTCATTGCCAACTTTACCATTTTCCTTAGGTCATCTTCAAAACAACCTGAACAGCACATGCTAGTGCCAGATTTTTGGAAATAGATGTGCATATTAGCCACAACTCTAACTCACCTCAACCCCAGGTATCACTCTGCATAGTAACTCAGAACTTTCCAAGTGCAATGTGAACTTGCTGTCAATCGAAAAAAAACCCAAGAAAACTTACCCTATTTTTTTTTTTTCAGTTGGAGTCTCACTCTGTCACCCGGGTTATATATTGATAAATTATAGTTGTATGTGTTTATGGAATACAAAGTGATCTTTTATTTTTTAATACAATGTGGAAGGATTAAATCAAGATAGTCTATTCATCACCTCAAATACTTGACCTTTTTTGTGATACGGACATTTGAGATTTACTCTCTTAGCTATATTGAAATGTGCAGTATTCAGTTATCAGTGCTACTCACAACACTATGCAACAGATCTCAAAAACCAAAAATCAAAAAAAAAAAACAAAAAACAAACAAACAAAAAAAAACACCCTCGTTTCTTCTGTCTAACGAAGGCTTCATACTTTTGGGTTAGCATTTCCCCCATCCTCCCAACCTCCAGCCTCTGGTAACCACCATTCTAATCTTTACTTCTACGAGTTCAATTATTTTAGATTCCAGATATATGTAGGAACATGCAGTATTTGTCTTTCTGTGTATCATTTATTTCACTTAGCAAAATATTCTACCATTCCAACTATGTTGTCACATAAGACAAATGATTTTTTGAGCTTCCTGTAAAATTTAGAATTTTTCAAACTTTTGAAAATATATATCAAGTATTTATTTCCAGTTTCTTCATTTTTCCCCCATATCCTGGAGTTAAATACAACCTTCCCTTTTTTACTTTCTACACCCAAGCCCCAAATCAGTAGTCTAATTTCTATATTATGATGATTATAAAAGTATAGATAAGTAGATGAATGAATAAATAGATATAGCATAGGTATATTTGGTATATATCTTGCTATAGCAAGCAACTCCTAAAGATATACAGATAGATGAATCTTAAGATTTACCCTATTTGCTTGAGGTGGCAGGTAGAACTCTTAAACCTATAGCCCCTCTACTAGGTGGATTAACCCAGATTTATTATACAGAACTAAAGAGAATGTCTTTGTCAACCTTTGAATGCTCTTCATTATGCCCTAATTCCCATCACTGTTCTGATTTATAGGATGCTACATGGATTCAAAGCTTCTAAAGTGCATGAATTCTGTTTCCCAATAAACTCCACCTTCATTCACTCTGAAGATTTGGTGATGGGTCTGAAGTTCATGTTCACCATAAAGATACTTTTATTTAGCCGGGCTTGGTGGCTCAGCCTGTAATCCTGCGCCTTGGGAGGCTGAGGTGAGTGAATTGCCAGAGCCCGCGGGTTCGAGACCCGCCTGGGCAAGCGAGACCTCATCTCTACAATAAATAAAAAAAAAAAAATTAGCCGGGCGTGGCAGCATGCACCTGTGGTTCCAGCTACTTGGAAGGCTGAGGCGGAAGGATCGCTGGAGCCCAGCAGGTTGAGGCTGCGGTGGCCGGGAGCGGCCACTGCACTCCAGTCTGGGCGAGGGAGTGAGACTCCAACTCAAAAAAAAAAAGATACTTTTATTTTCCATTTTTTTCCTCTTGAACATCTGATGTCAGTAGCTCATGAGATTCATTAGTGAAAGAAGATTGTTAGATTATTATTGTTGAACTTAAAGTAATTATCATGTAAACATACCAAGATCTGCATATACAGAGAAAGTTGTAACATATTTTGTTTGATATATTTCCCTACTTGACTTCTGCACATTCTTTTTTAAAAAAAGCAAAAGTCAAACAACAATGGAACACATATGTTAAACAGCTTTTATAATGTGTATTATGAAACTACTTCATGGCCCCATATATACTCTTTTTCTTAAAAAGAAGACACTAAGTTCCCCAAAATACTACCAGACACTTAAGTCAACAGAGTCTGACCCAAGCAAGGTTGAGAATGCTGTTGTTCTCTGAGACTATGACTTGTTACAGTAATGTGGTTTCTGCCAACTTTCCAAGGAGAGTGAAATAAAAATTCTGTTGATAGTCCCCATAGATACCTATGAGGTTCCCAAGCATGAGAACACTGCCATTCTGGGAATCCTTTGAGTTTCAGTAGAAGAAGGCCCGGTGAGTTATGAGATTTAGGAAATACTACCTTTAAAGATGCATTGTTGACTTCTCTCTTGGGAATAGAAGGGTAGAAATGACAAAAAAAATTTTTTTTTTAAATAATACATTATAAGCCCTTTGGGTAAAATTAAACCAAAAAAATCTCAAAATTATAGACTATGTGTGTGTGTACAGACACACAATTGTACAATGACATTAAAATTAAGGAAGCAAAAAGATACACACATGCTACTTGAAAATTGTAACAGTCACTCAATTTCAATTATGTCTTTCAGATACTCATTAGCAAAAATAGTCTCAACCGTCATTTCCAATTATCATCATCATAGTTGAGATTTATCAGTCATCCATGATATTTAACTTCTCTATTTCTTTGCAGGCAATAACTGAGTTGAAAATAATTTTGAGTATTAGAGTTCTTATAGAGACAGAGTTCAACTACTTTAGGTACTGAGGAATAAAATTGTGTTGTGTCATTAAATTGACAGCAGCACACAAGAAAATAGAAATTCTCAATAAAAATGTGAAACTTGTGGTAGTGTTCAATCCAGCTGCAATGGGCTATGCAGAGAGTATTGTTTGAAGTCTCTGGAAATAGGCAAGACAAATCCAATCTATAGAATAAAAGAGTTTTAAGATAACCTTTTCCTTCCCTCCCTGCCTCCTTCCCTTCTTTCCTTTCTTCATACCTCCTTTCTTTTATTTTCTTTTTAATTTTTTTTCTAACCAAGACACAGCTGTTTAAAATCTGTAGACCTACTCTATGATCTTTGGATGATCCCTGTTTGGTTCTAGAGTGAGTGGTCCTTTAAACTGTATAGCATGAATGTGTTTGCTCTTGAATTATTATAAACAAGAAGCTATATTTGAAGACAAAAATCTCTCTGCTAATAATCCTTAAGAAATGCAGTATATACAGAGACCAAGAATAAATTATTGTGAAACTGGCCATGTAGGCAGCATTAAACAGGTAGCATAAACATCTCTTTAAGAGTTAAGGATTAGTGTAAAAATATATTCTGAGTCAAGGCTGAGGTGTTTTAATTTTTTATCCTTCTCTAATTCTTTTTCAGATTAGATTTTCTTGTTATGATCCCTTTTCCGGGAACATTCACAAAAGACATGTATTACACAGTGCCAGGATCAACATACCAAAGCAGCTTCCCTACCCTCTCCCCTAAGATGTCAGAGGCTCTCTGTATAGGGTACGAGTTACCTCTGGAACACTGATTTTTTTGCCTATCAAAGTTAACTTTCAGAAAGACATCCAAAGGTAGCTGTCATGAATATGACAATGACAGAGAAGATAGTTTTTTTTCTTGTGTTTTTTTTTTGAGTTGGAGTCTTACTCTGTCGCCCAGACTGGAGTGCAGTGGCCACTCCTGGCCAACGCAGCCTCGACCTGCTGAGCTCCGGCAATCCTTCCACCTCAGCCTTCCAAGTAGCTGGAACTACAGGCACGCGCTACCACACCCAGCTAATTTTTTGATTTATTGTAGAGATGAGGTCTCACCAAGTTGCCCAGGTGGGTCTCGAACCCGCGGGCTCAGGCAATTCACTCACCTCAGCCTCCCAAGGAGCAGGATTACAGGCTGAGCCACTGAGCCCGGCTGAGAAGATAGTTAATCTTTCCACTATCACTTATACTTGAATTTTAATGGAACAATGTTTTAAGCAAAGGGATTGGAACTTTTATCCTGAAATTTCAAATCTTCTTGGAGAGTTTGTAGGGAATTTATGCAGTTGGGGCTTGAATTCTTTTTGACCCTCCCTTTTTTACCCTTCCTTCTTTCCTACTCAGTTCGTATTATGCAGATGTCTATCAACAAGGCAGACAGCTATGAATCCTGGTTCAGAAATTTGCAACAAATATGTTCTTGGATATAAATTATTTAACCTATCTCTGAACTTTACTTTGCTCCTCTGTAAAATTAGTAAGGACTAAATTAAATAATATATAAGGTATTGAATCTGGTCCCTGATGCTAGTTCTACATCATGCATGATAAGAATTTGTTTTCCCGAGATGAGTTGAGTGAGTTTTCTCTCTAACCTTGTAGCCAAAATAAAACTGTGCAAAATCATTCATTCATGCTTCCAACTCCATGCACCAACAATTTGAGACCTACCTTGCATTAACTATTGCCAGAAATGCAAAGAGATTAACATTTGGAATAGTAGGCACAACTTTAAATAATAATAACAGAAAAAGTTTCTTATAATTAGAAGACCATTTTAAAATTATTTTATTTTTAAGGTTATAACTTTAATTAAAATATCACTTAGAGTGCTACTGATAAGGTGGTATGATAGGAACAAAAAACGAGCTAAGAACTCAGTAACAGATGGAGGAATTAGAGAATCACATAAGAAAATAGAGTAAAAGAGAGCTGAGGACCCTGTGATGGTGGGTGGTAAGGACAAAGTCAACCTATGTGTGACATGCCAAAATCACAGTTGGGTTTCTAGGTGGTAGGAAGCAAGTTGGGAGGCTGCACATGGTCTTGAAGATTAGGCTTTTCCCAACTGAGGACACTGTGAGGAAAGTAAAAGGATTGACCACCTTTTTTCTACTTGTTCAGACTGTTCCGAAGACTGGTCTTCCAGACACTTCTGTCTCAGTTTTGTGCAAAGGCAAAACAAAGTGACAGTGGTGATTATACATTTCGGTCTGGAAACATATTTCTGTCACAGTGTACCCAATTTTTTTTATTCAGAATTTGTCTTCTATTTTTTCCCCCCAGGAATCTCAACCAGTCGAAGTCTCCCCCTTTGAGAAAGCTGTAGGCAGGTACTTCTGCATGCTTGATCTTTCAGCCGATCTTTGTTGGTGATGACTTGACATTTACTCTATTTCTAACCCCAAATTAAGTCTAGGTCTCTCGTCAGTCCATTTTCAAGATTGTCATTATATTTTTCTTGCATGAAACATAGAGATGGGTTTTTGTAACAGGGCACTCATTCTAGCTTCTTTACTGTTTCCTTGCATGTGGAGGGGGCATATTAAGAAATTATCAGCAATTTGTATTGTAGATAATTCATTCACTCGAATTTGTATTTTTTAATATTTGGCAGGCAAAGGAAAAGATAACATGGAACAAATTCTTTTATTATGGTAGGGTTTGCTTGGCTTGCAATATGCAGTTTAGCTAATTGCTCATTCAGTAGAGTTGCTGGAGTAGGTTGGGGCAGGAGATTGACCATAAGGTTATTGTGTACTTTGCTCTAAGTGAAAACCAGAAAGAGGGATTATTAATTTTTTCAGAGTTGTGTTATCAATTGCTGTGTTCTCTTTTCCCTTGTTGATAGTCAAATTGTTTGTGCTAAATTATTTCAAGAAACCATTTGCTATATGTAATGAGCCCTATCTAGGAATGCAATGAATTGACATAGTAAATGAGGCTCTTTATCAAGACTGGGACTGCAAACTTTATTTTAAGAGACTCCCATTTTCAGACAGAAGAAGTTTCCTCAAGAAGACTGAACCTAGCCAATGTTCATTGGGTAGAAGCAATATTGTTTGTTTGTTTATTTATTTTGAGTTGGAGTCTTACTCTGTCACCCAGGCTGGAGTGCAGTGGTACACTCACAGCCACTGCAGCCTTGACCTGTTTGGCTCAGGCTATCCCTCCACCTCAACCTTCCAAGTAGCTGGGACTACAGGCGTGCACCACCATGCCTGGCTAATGTTTTAATTAACTGTAGAGATGAGGTCTCACCAATTTGCCCAGTCTGGTCTCGAACCCATGGGCTCAGGCAATCTTCTCATCTCGGTCTCCCAAAGTGCTGGGATTATAAGCATGAGTCACTGCACCTGTCCAATATTGTTTATTTTAAAAGAAGTTTCCCAAGTAGATATGTAAACAGGTACATGAGTCTCATGAGTCCAGATCTGACTATTGATTAGGACCAGATCATTGACTGGAATCTGAGCTTCAGCACAGGACAAACAGTTGAGAATTTGTTGAAATAATTTCTCCTCTACAAAAAATATTATCTTAGTGTCAGAAGTTTGAACTGCAACTTGAGAAGGATTAATGGCAGTGCATTATGTATTCTGTATCTTGTGTCTACAAGGAATTTCTTCACCTGACCATTTTCTGAAGTCATGAGTAGTAATAGGAAGTTAGAAGCTAAATCATACTGTCTTGATCGTGACCTTACTTTGTATTTTTTTTGAATTTTTTAGCTACATTTTGGACAACATACTTTTATTCTTGTTGGGTCCTGACTCCAAAGATGCTTGTGTTTTCCCAGTGTTCTGTTCATATTACTGACATAGCAAGTACTTGTGAAATGAATAAGTAAATACATTTATATAACACATAAATCATTTATGATTTTTAGGCCATAACACTCTACTCACTAAATTCTCTCATTGAAAATACAGAAAAAAATAGGTAACTTTTGTGGATTCAACCAAGCTCTCCAGGCTTGTTGACTCATGTATTCACTTGGCAAACATGTATTAGCTACCAGGGATAATGGTAGGTTATTAATAAAGATAGAGAAACAGATGGTGATCTCTTTGCTATATGAAAGGCACATTTGAAAGGGGGTTTAAAGTAAATACAATAAGGAATATAACATGTTCTCTGCTTTTAAGCAACTATAATCCAGTGAACTACACAAGAACATAAACAAAGAGTGAATAAACTAATTATTCTAGTGCTAATTTTTCTAACAAAGGTGTTCCTGTGGTACTCTCTGAGTAGAGATGAGTCAGTGTGGGAGGTCTGAGAATATGCTAAGAGGAGGTAAACTGAAAACTTTACTCTTGACTTTCAAAGGAAGGCTAACTTGGCAGAGATGGGGACTTGAGGCAAGGGAACCAAATGGGCAGACAGAGAGACACAAAATTTCCAATTTTCAGTACTACATCTTACACCACACCAAATGAATGAATATCTGCTTTGCATAGCACATTAACTTCCCAACTATCCTCTGCTGCATACACACAGACATTAAAGAGTTTGTTTCAGGGTGTTTCCCTATTACAGTGTTTGGTTATGTGAGAAATTACACTCAGCAGCCCGGCAAACTACCCCCGGTGATCTCATTAACATCTGTGTATCATCTCCTTGTACTGGTAAATATTTCTATTTGTATCTTCAGTCTCCACTGCAGAGTGGTAGGAGATAAAGTTAGAGGCAGAGACCAAAACTGGAAGGCCTTGAATGAGAAAGTAAAAGTTTGGAATTTATCCAACACAAATCAACACTCACTGGTTTGCTCTCTGTAATCCTTGTGCCTTGAGATGTACTCTCTCAGTTGTGCTAAGAAATGTTGCAAGATAGAAACTCAGAAAATATATTCTCTATCATTTTTTTTCCATGACAGCCCTTTGCAACATTCTTCCTGAGGGGACCCAGGAGGTTAGTATCCTCACTCATTTAGGAACAAACACCAGTAGCTGCTATAGGCTAAGCTTTCTCTTATTCACCAACGCCAACTTCTAGTGCCTTGTATCTAGAGGTAACCTGAGGTTTTTGTGTGTTTATTTTTCTGTCAAGCTCAGAGATAACCATAGCAGTTTTGGCCTGGGGACTGAGAAAAATAGACTGTATTTTATTTATTTATTTTTATTTATTTTTTGTAGAGACAGGGTCTTGCTCTGTCACCCAGGCTGGAGTACAGTGCTGTGATCATGTTTCGATGCAGTCTCAACCTTTGGGACCCAAGTGATTCTCCCATCTCAGACTCCCAAGTAGCTGTGACTACAGGCACCTATCACTGTTCCTGGCTAACTTTAAATTTTTTTTGTAGAGACAAGGTTTTGCTCTGTTGTCCAGGCCATCCTCAAATTTCTGGACTCAAGTGATGCTTCTGCCTCAGCCTTCCAAAGGGTTAAGATTACATGCATGAGTCACCATATCCTGCCTAAGTGACTGTATGTAAGTTCAGTTTTAGTGAAAAGAGACAAGGAGACAGATGTTGTTCATTCTGAATTTATTAACAGAAAAATATCCCTGGCTCTACACTGAAATACCACGGTCTGCCGAATCCCTGTATGCTAATTTACAGCAGAACTGAAAAGTGCATATTTTAAAATGCATTTCAAATCTGTGGTGTTGTGTGAAACATTATTAAGTGTTTATTATTACCTCAGTAGATCTCAGTGGCGGTTTAACCATCAGAAAATTTCACAGCATATATAATATCAAAACGAATCAATACCTTAACCTTGAGTCTGATTTCTCAATTACTGTAACTACTAGTTGCTAATTGGAATGTTTTTTACACTATGCTCTCCCTTTAGACTGTCCACACGGCCTATGTAAATGCAACCAAGGAGCACAAATAAATTGAGCATGAACAATTAGACTATTCAGCTTTGGGTGATCTAAAGAGAGATGTGAAATACCATTACATGGCATAGTGATTTTGAATCTCTGGGTTGAGGCGTGATGCCAGCTTACTGAATCTCTTAGTCCTGCCAGAAGTAGATGATGGGATTTTTAAAGACCTAAAGCAATTCTAAAGCATCTGATGTTTTCAAATAATAATGAAGAGTTTAGCCAAGATGCTTTACATAGCATCTAACAGAGCTATTATCAGTCTATAATGTTACTCAGTGGGGCTGCCATTTAAACCTGTTTTTTGGGGCAGATGGGATGTAGCTTTGAATGGTGAATGAAGGATGCTGAGCTTCTGTCACTGCTGGGAGAGATCTGACTTTACACTCTAATGGAGGCACATGGCTGTAGCCACAGGACCTAATGTGATTAAGCATGGTTGGGGAAGAGAAAAGACCACTCTCTTTTGCTCTGTCTTTGGCTTTGCAACCAGTTTGCTACTCTTTGGGAAGAAGATAAAATCTAGGAGACACAATAACTGAACTTCATCAAACAAAAAAATAAATCTGGCAGTTTTCAGTGATCCTGGAGAGCAAAACAAATCAGGGATACTTCACTGACTAATAACCAAAGTTGTCAATAGCTTTTACTCACCCATTACCACTAGGTCAACATTTTCTGGCAGAACACAAAGCAATGGGTGCTTGCAATATAATCCAGAATGAGGAGTGAGGGGGATAAATTGTTTCAATTATGATTGACATGCTGGGGATAAAAAAACAATGTTTTTGTTTTTGCTTTTCTCATCTGATCCCTAAGGTAATGAAATTCAGGGAACCAACAGTGCTTGTGAGAACAGGTTGGTGGTACAAATCTAAATGCTAACCAATGTTGGGCAGATGAATGAATAGGGTTTGTCAAACTAATATACATATGAATCACCTGGAGATCTTGTCTAACTCAGATTGCAGGACTATTCCCTTAAAGATTCTGATTAGATGGCTTGGGGAGGGACCCATGAATTTGCATTTCTAATGAACTTCCAGGTGTTGCAGACCTGCTAGTCTGTGAGTCACACTGTGGGTAACACAGGGAGTTGGATAGGGCTGGGAGAATGTTGAATTGAGGATCTTCTTCACTAAAAAGAAGTAAAAGCTCTGTAATTTCAGTCAGTTTCTGTGCAAGAATGGAGGCCTACTTTTGCAAATTATCTGAATTTTGGTGCCATCTTCATTTGCTAGTTGTGAATTTTGCAATTTTTCCTTAGATTTGCTTTTGAAAAATAAAACATCTATAACATAGATGTGGTCAGGTGGCCACCAGTGTGAGACAACTGGCCTTGTTCTGTGTACAAATGTTGCAATAAGTGTTGCAATTCACCAGGAGCAGGAACAAACAGAGTGTGGCCAAACTCAGAACAGGCACCAATCGAGAGTGCTTATTCCGGAAGTCTCAGACAGAGTAGTCACCCAAAACCTGAGCCCCGATCCTCAGCTACAGGCTGTTTTTATACAAATTCAGTGGACCCCGTTGATGACTTTTGGGTGTAACAGGTCTAGGGCTGCATCTTTAGCCCTGGGCTGTTGTCATTGGTGGTTTTATAATTTTATTTTAATTAATTAATTAATTAATTGATTTTTGTTTTGAATTGGAGTCTCACTCCATCTCCCAGACTGGAGTGCAGTGGCACACTTACAGCCGCCTCAGTATTGACCTGTTGGGCTCTGGTGATCCTTCCACCTCAGTCGTCCAAGTAGCTAGAACTACAGGCATGCGCTACCATGCCCTGCTATTTTTTTTATTTATTGTAGAGATGCGGTCTCGCCAAATTGCCTGGGCTGGTCTTGAACCTTTGGTCTCAAGGAATCTACTAACCTCTGCTTCCCAAAGTGGTGGGATTACAGGCAGAGCCATTGAGCCTGGTCTGGTTTTATAATTTTAAACTGAGGACCAAGAGCAGACAAACATCACCATTACATAGGGTGTGGCAAAGCATGTTTACAGAAGCAGAAGGGTTGGTTAAGGCAGCTTTTCATTTAGGATAAGGCTCTCAGGGTTCGGTTTCTTGATAATCTTTGTTTTCCTGTCTCACTACAAGAGGGAAAGGGGCATTGTTTAGGAGAGTGTTGTGAAATGTAGATTTTTTTTGAAGGTTATTTTCAAATGTTCATTGTAATTGTACAATTTGTTCTTTTTTGACATTTTTTATTTTAAAATTGTGGGGTACAGTTAAGGGTTAAGTATACAAATATGCATTGTGCAGGTACCTTTGTTGATGAGGTGTGCCCTTCCCTGTCCCCAGACAGATATCTACTACTGTTAATCCCACCTCCCTTCCCCTCACTGCCCCCCCCCCCACAGTTGCCTGCCACTGTCAATCATTTTCTTATAGATATTACCATAGTTGTTCAAGGTCCACTTATGAGTGAGAACATGTGATACTTAGATTTTTGTTTCTGTGAGAGATCACTCAGTATTATGGACTCTTTTAGTGTTGGACTGAACATTAAAGTGATTTTTTAAAACTCATATCTTAAATTTTATTTGTTTTTCTCTTTATTTATTAAGGTATACTGAAGTCTCTTAATTTATTGAAGGGGGGGGAAACCTAAGTACTCTCTACTCTCTCTATTTAAGAATGTTTTTACCTTGACTCAATGACCATTTTAGTGGAGTGCAAGAAGAACCTGTAATATGTTTGGGCTTTGTATGAATCGCACACACAAGTTGGAGCAGCTTCAGTTGCCTGAAGGTGTTCATCTCTGGGCCACAAAGTAAGAGTGGTCAGAAACAAAGAACCACTTTTACTTAGAAACCTTCTGCTGCTGGGCACAGTGGTGCAAGCCTTAATCACAGCATTTTGGGAGGCTGGGATGGAAGATCGTTTGAGGCCAGGAGTTTGAGACCAGCATAGGTAACATAGAGAGAACCCATTTCTATCAAAAATACAAAAACTAGCTGGGTGTGATGATGCATGGCTAGCTACTTGGGAGACTGAGGCAAGAGGATTGCTTGAGCCTAGAAATTCAGGTTGCAAGGAACCATAATTGCACCATTGCACTCCAGCCTGGGCAACAGAGTGAGAGCCTGTCTCATAAATAAATAGATAGATGGATGGATAAATAAATAAGAGAAACCTTCTGCTGGTTCTGCTGGACATGAACTGCTTCCCCTTTACTCATCAGCCATAGGCAGTCTCACTGCGTTTGTCCTGGGTGGTGTATCGCCATCCTTTAAATATATGCTTAGTCTCAGATCTCAGATGTGTACAACAACTACACCGTCCTTTTTCTTGAACCTATGTATTTTTTAAAATTACTTAGGCATTCTCACTTGAGAAGTAAGAACAAATTTTAAAATGTTTTAATTATGTAGGTAATAAATGATAATATCATCACTGTAAGATTTCAAATAATGACCGGGCATGGGGGCTCATGCCTGCAATCTCAGCATTTGAAGAGGCCAAGGTGGCAGGGTGACTTTAGGCCAGGACTTTGAGACCAGCCTGGGCAACATAGTAAGACCCTGTCTCTACAAAAAAAAAAAACACACAAAAAAAACTAGCTGGGCGTGGTGGTATGTCCCAACTACTCAGAAGACTGAGGCAGGAGGATCACTTGAGCCCAGGGGCTTTGGGTTACAGTGAGCTATTGTGGTACCACTGCCTGGGCCACAGAGTAAAAACCTGTCTCAAAAAAAGCAAATAAAAAAATTCAAATAATGTAGAAATATAGAGTCAAAATATGAAAAAACCTCCCTCCTTTCATGATACCCTATACTGCCTTTTGCACAGCCTGAGCCTAAAAGCCACTTTATCAGTCAACATAGCAGGAATTCACAGCTCTGGTGTCTTATGGGCACTTGCCATTGGGCTTTTTGACCTCTTGATTTCACTGCCACCTCTGAAAATACTTCTAGCATGTTCTGACTATACAATAATGTGTTAGCTATTCATAAAGCCATATTAAACCTATGATAATCATAATTTGACTGAATATAACTTATAACAAAATAATTTTTCACTTCAAAATGCTTATTTTAGCAGAAGTGGTAAAAAAAAATAGTTTGAATTCCTAGCTTTTCAATGCATAATTTTGAAATGGTACAGTGTCAAAAAATCATACAACCGAAGGGGCTTTGAGGGAGCCGCAGGAATGGTAATCAGAAGCCAATTACTGATACTATTTTTGGAATAGCTAGAAAGGAGAATCCACAGCCACCTACAGTTACCCTTCCTGTTTTTAATAGTTTATACTATTTTATGCTATTCGTGAAACTGAGAAGAAAAGCCGCTGGAAGCTCTGACAGAATTAGCAAGTTGTTTGAAACTTAGCAATTCAAAGAGTCACCAACACTTGGAGTCTCATGCTAAATAAAAGTGTTGAAGCATTCGTAAAATAAAATAAATGAATTTTTTAAAAAAATGTTCCCTATGAGGCCACAAATCTAGAAAACAGTAAGTGAAGGAGTGTGATAATTGACTTTTAAAAGGAATTGTGACAAGTAAAAGAAAATTCCTTTTCAAGCTCAAGAATTTTGCCAAGAAATAGACAGGATGCAAATGTACTTTTAGTCACAATAGACAGACATCACAGAGATATTTAGTTATTGAAAATAGTGGAAATACTGGAGCAATTCATAAAATTAAAAATATAATGATAAAGTAACCAAATCAAACACAATTTAGCTCTTATTTTCTTTCAACTTCCCCAAAAAAGAACAGCCCACAATTATCAGTATCAAACGATAAAAAATAGTCTATAATGTATGTAAATTATACCCCAATTAAAAATGAATAAAATTGCATACACACAGATATTATTAAATATGAAAAAAATTCTAGTAGTTAATATGTCATTTCTAAAAGCAAACTCAGAGAAAAGGGAAAAATTGCCTATTTTTTAGATTCTTTTAACAAGTCAGAAGGACATCATCTTAAAAACTATATATTTGGGAAGCTACTAGAAAACTTTTAGAATGACCTAAAAGAATGGTGCAAGTCCGAATTCCAAACTATGTGGCTTTTTCTTCTGCTAGGATATAATATTTCATCTTACTGGCATTTGTTGACATTTGCGATCCCATAGTCAACTTCTACGGGTTGCATTAGTCTCCCTGTTGCTCCAATGCATTATCAATAAATGATTTACAAAGGCAACCAAGTGATTTCCATTTTAATATTCACTTTATTAAAAATAGTGAAACTGTTTGAAATTCCTTTAAACATCTGTGCATAAGATTTTTGTAAATTTTCAGGTGACTTTATTTAGTTGCAGATTTTTTACTTGTGTCTCTCAAATTTTCTATTTCTAAAGCAATTCTCTTTTCTGCTAGTCTTTATTTTTATTTTTTTAATTGTTTGTGTTGGAGTCTTACTCTGTCGCCCAGGCTGGAGTGCAGTGGCACGCTCACAGCCACTGCAGTCTCGACCTGCTGGA
Source organism: Tarsius wallacei (assembly GCA_963574415.1). NCBI lineage: Eukaryota > Metazoa > Chordata > Mammalia > Primates > Tarsiidae > Tarsius > Tarsius wallacei. The sequence goes on from CAUYQG010195160.1 coordinate 34,129, forward strand.
CTCCGGCAATCCTTCTGCCTCCGTCTTCCAAAGAGCTGGAACTACAGGCGTGTGCTACCATGCTCAACTAATTTTTTTTTTTTTTTTTTTTGAGTTGGAGTCTCACTCTGTCACCCAGACTGGAGTGCCGTGGCCGCTCCCGGCCACCGCAGCCTCGACCTGCTGGGCTCCGGCGATCCTTCCGCCTCAGCCTTCCGAGTAGCCGGAATT
>CAUYQG010195162.1:0-11890 GCA_963574415.1 Tarsius wallacei
TGTTCTGTGGCCTGGGGCCAGCCACCAAGGCCCGTCTGCTCTCCCTTCAGTGCTTTGCTCTGCCTTCCCTGTCCCCGTCCTGGCTGCTCTGAGCAGAGCAGGGTCTGGGAGCTCCCAGGACTAGCTGTGAATGAGAACAGCAAACCGTCAGTTTCTGGGGAAGTTTCCAGAGGCTGCTTCTAGACCCATATGTTTGGGGTGGTATCAGGAGGTACTGACCTGCCACAGGTGTATTGTAAAGATAGCCTGCCCCCACCTGAGAAGTACAAGACTGTAAGGGACAGATCCTGGATCTGGTTTAAATTCTGTGAATGGTACTGCTTGGTGAGTTGGACTGGTGTGGCCTTTCTTATGTGCTCAGGAAACAGTTATGCAGGGAGGTAGAGTATTTAACTTTAAGCTTTCCCCATCTGTAGCACTTGCTGTAGGCTCCAGCAGACCCCAGAGCTCATGTGGCAGGTGCGCAGCAAAGCCAGCCAGGTCTCTTGCAGGGTCTATGGTCACAGTTGTGAATTTTGTGTTGTGTATACACAGTGTAATTTTTTCCATAAGCTTTATTGTCTGTGGCTTGGATGGCGAGCTAAATTTAATAGTGCTTCAGGAAGGAAGCCATATCAGGGAGCTGAGGAGTGGGGGGGGGGGACTCGCGGGGGGAAGACATGGTTCTTTGTGGGTGCTTTTGCCTCCTGTTCATTTGAAGGTTGTAACGGGGAAGGTGTATGCTGCTGATCCTGAAAAGCTGCCACTTCCCTGGGTCTGGAGCCTGTGGAGGGTTGGCACAGAGCAGGAGGGGACAGAGTTGCATCTGGGTCCTTCCATGGGCAGCCCCTAGCCCATGTCACCGAGGGCAGTGGTGGGGCCCAGGGGCCATGTTGGTGGTCAGGAGAAGAGCATCCCGACTGGGACATGAGTGTCAGGCACCAGCGCTACGAAGACAGTGAGGAAGAGGAGGGCCACGGGGAGAGGGCTGGCTGTGCCTAGATGGTGGTGGTCTGTGGGCCATCCTGGTGGGTGATGGAAAAGCGGGCCCCTTAGGTCTTTTTGGTGGTGGACTTGAACTTTGAGCACAAGGCGAGAAAGGAGGCTTCTTAGTTGGCCTGGTGATGACAGCGAGTACTGATGTCCACGGTGCATGGTGCTCTTTTGTGAAGATCGGAATGTTGCATACAGCATTGGTCTGTGGATATTTGTCCTTCAGAAATAGAGGGCACTGGGGGCAGTGGTGCTGTGGAGGTGGTAGGGACCCAGAGGCATGAGCAGGAAGACCATGGCTAGACACTCTGTATCAGACACCTTCTGCCCAGCAGGGTGCTGTACATTGTTTGTTTGTTTGTTTTAAAGCAGGATTAGTTGAGAGGACAGAAGAGCTCCCACTGTGGGAGGGGACCCGAAGGGGTTGCCTTGTTTTTGTTTTTTTTTGAGTCAGGGTCTCACTCTGTTGCCCACACTGGAGGGCAGTGGCATGATCATGGCTCACCACAGTCTTGACCTCCTGGGCTCAGGCAAACCTTCCTCCTCAGTCTCCCAAGTAACTGGGACTACAGGCGCACACTACTATGCTTGGCTAGTGTTTTGTTTTTGTAGGGACAAGGTCTTGCTATGTTGCCTAGGCTGAAGGTACTGTACATTTATATAGGAGGACAGGAAGGGGCTCTGGAACAGCCAGACCCTCAGAGGGTGACAAGGGTGGAGAGGTGGGCAGTGGCATCTGGAAGGGTCTTGTGACACAGGTGTGCCGGGGGCACAGTGCTAGGAGGCCAGGAGTTGTGGAAAGGACTGCTGGGTGTAGAAAGGAGTTGGTCCCACAATCACAGATGACAGAGGGGTGAGCCACTTGACTCTGGTGCCACCTTCTCTACGACGAATTAGGGTCTGAAACTAGACTGGAAAGAATCTGAATCCATAGGTAGGTGACGAGCCCCTGGCTGTCCTAATTAACCCTGATGTAGGACATCCCCATCCCAAGAAAGGGACGTCCATCCCAGCATCCTTGAACAAGAGCAGAGGCTGAAGAAGAGGCAAGTCCTGGAAGTGGGTGGGTACTTTACAGTTTGCAGACGTTGAAGAGAGTAGACAGCCAGATGCCAGAGCCCCTGGGCAAGCAAAGTACTGTCAGTCTGGGGTCTGGGTCAGGTGGGCACCCTATTTGTGAGCCCAGGAAGCCACCTAGGTTGGCTCAGTACAAGCCACTGGTGGGACCCAGGTGGTGGTGTCCTTGCTGAGGTGGGCTGCGTCCTTCCAGCAGTTCCTGATGTCAGGTGTAATTTGGCTTCCGGGGGATGCTTCCCAGTGCTGCTGGGTCGGTGCCTATGGTTGGGCTCTGGCCTAACCTTGGGCAGCAGTATTGTCTGTCACCTGGGCCACGATAGGGCTGGTGCCTGTTTGTCAGACCTACCTGGGAGGCATGGTTAATAGGGCAAGATCTCCCCCATGGGCTGGCTGATGTGGCTGGCTGCTTTGCAGAGAAGGCACTGCCGTAAAAATTCCTTCATGGCATTATAAGCCTTTCCTGTGTGTGGTTTGGGTGCTGGGGCCTCTCTGAGCAGTGCCTGTGCCTTAGGCTGCACCCCGAGTTCCCAGAGCATCTTCTGCTTCCTGGCAGATTTGGCACTCCCGGCAAATGTGGATCTTGCTTGCCCTGGAATCGGTCATTTCTCTAAGGAGCCTGGGTCCTCTTAGTTGAGAACAGGTGTTACGTCAACCTTTAAAATTATTTTGATTAATATTGAGCATATAAGAAATAGCAATAATACCGATAGTAATAACAGCATGTGCAAGGCGTGAGGCATATAAAGGTGAACTTCCAGCCGGGCTCGGTGGCTCAGCCTGTAATCCCGCACCTTTGGGAGGCTGAGGTGAGCGGATTGCCTGAGCCCGCGGGTTCGAGACTCGCCTGGGCAACTTGGTGAGACCTCATCTCTACAATAAATCAAAAAATTAGCCGGGCGTGGTAGCGCGCGCCTGTAGTTCCAGCTACTTGGAAGGCTGAGGCGGAACGATCGCCAGAGCCCAGCAGGTCGAGGCTGCGGTGGCCGGGAGCGGCCACTGCACTCCAGCCTGGGTGACAGAGTGAGACTCCTACTCAAAAAAAAAAAAAAAAAAAAGGGTGAACTTCCACTTAGCTCACCGAGTCATGAAATTGTTATATCGACCTTTTGAAAAGACCCTTGGTGCTGGAGTGTATTACATGGGTGTTTAATTGCAGAGCTCCCTATTAGCAAGTGGTTAATGCCCAGGTTTTGGCCTATGTGGAAACAAAGGTTTTGGTTCTGGCCTTAGTGTTGTAAAGAGCTGGCAGTCACCAGGTATGCCAGAAGCCTGCAGTGTCCCTGTGTGCCACAGCCTCACGAGGCTCTCATTGGGCTTCTTCTGTTGCTGTAGGGGAGTGGCCCTTGGGCACCCCATAACCTCCCAGCACCCAAGCCCTGCCTGCACCCTCTGCCCACCCCACTTCACCCTCTTTGGAGAGCTGCCTCCTGGTCATCTGCATTGAAGCTTCTCCCTTCCTGTTTTAATTTTCCTTATCATTTAATACACATGTGCCATAAAGGCTGGGTGCAGTGGCTCATGCCTGTCATTTCAGTACTTTGGGAAGCCGAGGTGGGAGGATTGCTTGAGGCCAGTAGTTAAAGACCAGCCTGGGCAACATAACAAGACCCTGTCTCTACAAAAAATTAAAAAAAAAAAAAAAATAGCCGGGCCTGGTGGCACCTGTAGTCTCAGCTACTCAGGAGGGCAAGGCTGCAGTGAGCTATGATTGTGCCACTGCTCTGCAACCTGGGTGACACAGTGAAACCCTGTCTTTAAAAGAAAACAAAAACACCACATGCCCACTGCTCTTAACAGGAACACGGGCAGATGCTGCAGTTCCCATGTGTGTGTGGAACTGATTTAGCTTTTAAAAAAATCCTAGTATCAAAAACTGAATTTTTTGTGTTATGCATGCAATCAAGGCTGTATCACTAAATGTCAGCTTACTCTGAAAAGTAGATGTTGGCTGGGTATAGTGGCTTACACCTGTCATCCTAGCACTTTGGGAAGCTGAGGCAGAAGGATTGCTTGAGGCCAGGAGTTTAGGACCAGCCTGGGCAACATAGCAAGACTCCGTCTCAACAAAAAACTTAAAAAAAAAAAAAAAAATTAGCTGGGGGTGGTTGCACACGCCTATAGTCCCAGCTACTTGGGAGGCTGAGGTAGGAGGATCCCTTGAACTCAGGAACTTGAGGCTGCAATAAGCTATGATCATGCACTGTACTTCAGCCTGGGTAACAGAGCAAAGACCCCATTTCTTATGATAAAGTTTAAAAAAAGAAAAGTAGCTGAGCACGGTGGCTCAGCCTGTAATCCCAGCACTTTGGGAGGCAGAGGCGAGTGGATTGCCTGAGCCTGCAGGTTCGAGACCAGCCCCAGCAACTTGACGATACCTAGTCTCTACAATAAATAAAAAATTAGTCGGGTGTGGTAGTGCATGCCTGTAGTTCCGGCTACTTGGAAGGCTGAGGTAGAAGGATTGGCTGAGCCTAGCAGGTCGATGCTGGGGTGGCCATGAGCATGCCACTGCACTCCAGTTTGGGCGACGGAGTAAGACTCTGACTCAAAATAAAAAAGAAAAGCAAATGTCAGTCCTTTCTGAATTAAAATGCAAAAATGGGAAAAAATGTATTTGACCAGTCTTTCTGTTAGAGGCGTATTTATTGCCACAAGTATGATAAGTAAAAGGTTAACCTGCTCAGTAACAAAAGTATTCACAAGCCATTTTCTCCTTTTTTTTTTTTGAGTTGGAATCTCACTCTGTCACCCAGACTGGAGTGCAGTGGCCGCTCCCGGCTAATTTTTGATTTTATTGTAGAGGTGAGGTTTCACCAAGTTGCACAGGCGGGTCTCGAACCCGTGGGCTCAGGCAATTCACTCACCTCAGCCTCTCAAAGCACTGGGATTACAGGCTGAGCCACCGAGCCCAGCTCACAAGCCATTTTCAAGAACCAAGGTCACATAGAGACAGGTCAGAGGTTATGTCTGCTTCCTGGTGTGGGGTCTGGGTGGGGCCCCTGCAGCAGCCCGTTATGGAACAATTTGATCATTTATTGGGAGTGTTTCCTCAATTTAAGTCAGTTGGCCAGGGCTACATTACAGTGCTTAGAGCGGAGATTCTAATGGAAGACACGCAGAAAGATGTTTAATCCTAAAATCTGGGAATGCTCAGTACTCAGGTGTGTGCATAGTGGGAGTGTATGCTGGTGTGCTCTGAGGGACTCAGCAGTATCTAACCAGAGTCTTAAAAAGTCTTCCCTTTTAGCCAGGCACAGTGGCTCACACCTGTCATCCCAGCACTTTTGGGAGGCGGAGGTGAGAAGATTGCCTGAGCCAGGGGGTTGAAGACCAACCTGGGCAACTTGGCGAGACCTCGTCTCTACAATAAAAATTTAAAAATTACCCAGGCGTGGTGGCGCGAGCCTGTAGTTCCAGCCACTTGGAAGGCTGAGGTGGAAGGATTGCCTGAGCCCAGCAGGTCGAGGCTATGGTGGCTGTGAGTGTGCCACTGCACTCCAGCCTGGGAGACAGAGTGAGACTCCAACTCAAAAAAAAAAAATATATATATATATATATATATATATGTATATTTCCCTTTTGACTGAGTAACTAGGAGGCTATCCTAGGAAAGGGTAGGAGTTACAACTAGAGATAATCAAGGCTTTTGTTAAATTAAAAGTTAAAAACAATGAAACAGCCCAAGGGCCCCAACAGTGCATAGACTGAGATCTGTGGCCTTTAAAATTGCTGATTTGGGGGAACATTTAATGAATAGTCAATGAACTGGGGACATCTCTGGTATCTTGTTATGTGAAAAAAGTGCATGTAACTATATAGTGTGTAGATGTATGTAAAGTGGAAAACACATAACATTAACGGTGGTCATCTCTGGGTTTTGGTGTTAAGAGTATTGTGGGGTTTGTTTGTTGTTTCAGACTCAGGGTTGCACTCTTGTTGTCCAGTAGCACTGCCACAGCTCCCTGCAGCCTTGAACTCGCAAGTTCAAGCAATCCTCCTGAATAGCTTCCTGGGTAGCTGGCATTACAGGCTGTGTTTTTTTCTTTTGAATGTTCTGTATGTTGCCAAGTTTTCTATGCTGGGTCTGCTTGTTTTTTATAGACAGTAGAAGCCTTTTGGTTTGGTGTGGGTTTTAAGACATTAAGTAAAAGCTCTAACTTCACAGGAAACTAGTCCACAGAGTGCCCTAGAGTATGTTCTGGTGTAGAAAGACATTTTTGAAATTTGTTAGGTAACTTCTCCTTTCTTTTCTGTCCTCCTCCAGGCACCAGTTTCCCAGTGATCACGTTTGTAGACATGGGTCATGCTTGTTTCACAGAGCATCTGTGCGGCATAGCTTGTCGGGCTGGTGGCAGTTCCTGGGAGTGTGGAGTGCAGGCCTTGTGTGCTCATGACGTGGGTCCCTGGGTCTCTTCAGGGATAGCCAGTGCCCTCACATCTGGCTCTGATCAGTGATGAGGCCTGACTTGTAGGGTCATGCAGTCCCCTCATCTCTAAAACAGACCTAATAATCTAAATTCAAAGTAGAGCAATAGTCTGTGGGTTTAATTTTTTAAACATCCATTTTTGTTGATATATGATTTACATATAATAAAATATACCCATTTTGAGTGTACAGTCCTGTGAGTTTGACAGATGTACATGCCTGAGTAGCAACTAAGTCAAGATATGGGACATTTCCATCCTCCGACCCCAGAAAGACCTCTCAGGCCCATTGAATCAGCCCCCAGTCACCACTGTCTGCTTTCCGTCACTATGGGTTATTTTTTTTTCTGCTCCAAAACATCATATAAATTGAAACATGCTCGATGTTCTGGTGGTTGGTTTCTTTTGCTCAGCATATTTTTGAAATTCATTCCTGATGTATGAATCAGCAGTTTATTTTTTGTTCCTGAGTATTCCTTTGCATGACTGTACTCCAATTGGTATATCTGTTTTCCTGTTGGTACACATTTGGGTTATTTCCTTGTTTTGACTATCATGAATAATACTGCTGTGGACATTCATGTACAAGTTCTCTTTAAACATTAAAAAAAAAATTATTGGCCAGGCTCAGTGGCTCAACCTGTAATCCCAGCACTTTGGGAGGCTGAGGCAAGTGGATTGCTTGAGCCTGCGGGTTCAAGACCAGCCTGGGCAACTTGGTGAGACCTCGTCTCTACAATAAATCAAAAATTTGCCTAGCATGGTAGTGCATGCCTGTAGTTCCAGCTACTGGGAAGGCTGAGGCAGAAGAATCGCCGGAGGCCAGTAGGTCGACGCTGGGGTGGCCATGAGCGTGCCACTGCACTCCAGCCTAGGTGACAGAGTGAGACTCCACCTCAAAAAAAAAAAAAATTATTTTTGGCAAGGAGTGGTGGCTCACACCTCTAATCTTAGCACTTTGGGAGGCTGAGGCAAAAGGATTGCTTGAGCCTAGGAGCTCAAGACCAGCCTGGGCAACATGGCAAGAACTTGTCTCCACAAAAATAAAAAAATTAGCTGGCTTGGTGGCACAGACCTGTAGTCTCAGCTACTTGTGAGGCTGGGGCAGAAGGATCACTTGAGCCCAGAAGAAGGTTGAGGCTGTGGAGAACCATGATCATGCCACTGCCCTTCTGCCTGGATGACAGAGTGAGACCCCACTCAAAAAAAACTGTCACCGGAGCCCAGCAGGTCGAGGCTGCGGTGGCCGGGAGCATGTCACTGCATTCCAGTCTGGGCAACAGAGTGAGACTCTAACTCAAAACAAAAACAAAAACAAAAAACTGAACATGTTTCGGTTCTCTTGGGTAAATATCTGGGAGTGAAATTACTGATGTATTTGTAAGCATTTTTTTTTTCTGAGTGGGAGTCTCCCTCTGTCGCCCAGGCTGGAGTGCAGTGGCACACTCAGAACCACTGCAGCCCTGACCTGCTGGGCTCAGGCAATCCTTCTGCCTCAGCCTTCCAAGTAGCTGGACCTACAGGCGCGCACCACTATGCCTGGCTAATTTTTTGATTTATTGTAGAGACGAGGTCTCGCCAAGTTGCTGAGGCTGGTTCCATGGGTTTAGGCAGTCCTCTCACCTCGGCCTCCCAAAGTGCTGGGATGACAGGTGTGTGCCACCACACCTGGTGTGAGCATATGCTTTAATTCCTAAGACGTTGCCAAGCTGTCTTTCAAGGTGACTCTGTCGTCTTGCATTCCCAATAGCAATGTAGGAGAGTTCCAGTTGCTTCACATCTTTGCCAACATTTGATGTTGTCAGTGTTTTTTTCTTTTAGTCAACTTTATTGAGGTGTAATGTTTGCATTTAAAATTTGCAATTCAGCGAGTGCCAGCAGATTGCACACCTGAGAAAGCATCACCGCCTGCAGTCCTCACATTTGCTGCAGACCACTCACTCCCTGCTCCAGGGCCTGGCAGCCACTGGTCTTCGTATTGCTGTAGACTGTCTTCGTTTTCCAGGATTTTATCTATCTTTCTAAAGTCACCCAGTGTGGACTCCTGTGTCTGCTTCTTTCCTTCCACATGTCTGTGTGAGATTCATCACGTGCATGTGTGTGGCTGCAGCTCCTTCTCTGCTGTGTGGCTTTCCGTGTGCAAGCATGGCAGTGCTCTCTGTAGACAGACTTTCAGGTCGTTTCCATGCTTGGGTTATTCTGAACAGTGCTTCTGTGAAAATCCTCATACATGTTCTGGTGAGCATAAGTGCATGTCCCTGTTGGACCATACTGCAGCAGGGACGTACTGGGTTGCAGGACATGCACATGCTCAGCCTCAGTGGATGCTGCCAAATAGCCTCCCAGAGCAGGAGATAGTATCTGTTCCACCAGGAGGATGAGAGCTCCCTTTGCCCCAAGTCCTGTTTTCGTGTTGGCCATGCTGGGTGAATGCCTGTTGCTTTATAACAGCCATAGCTGAGTCACCCTCTGTTACTTAACCGTCCCCCGGTGGGTGGATTTTAAGTTTGTATATGGTTTATTTATAATTTATAAAATGCAATCAGTAGCCTTTTTTTACTTTTACTCCTTTCTAGCCCTTCCTGCTGCTGCTGCTACGTGTCACTTTACAGCAGTTCTGTGGGAGCTCAGTCCAATGTTGTGTCCCTGGGCTTAAGTCACCATTCTGGCAGGGACATGGCTTTTGCAGACTCCAGAGGAGGATCCATGTATTTGCTCGTTGGGTTGCTTGCAAAATTCGTTTCCTTCCGGTTGTAGGACTACCATACCCCTGCTGGCTGTAAGTTGAGGCCTTTCCTAGCATCTAGAGGTTGCCTGCATTTATCGCTCAGGGTCCTTGTTCCCTCGGCAGAGTCAGTGATGGTGGGTCAAGTCCCTTCATGCTTTGACTCTCCCCTATCTCATCTTTAACTCAGCTGGCAAAGGCTTTTAAGGATTCAAGTAATTAATTGGTCCCACCCAGATAATTCAGGATAATCTTTCATCTAGGTCCATACCTTAATCCTATCTGCAGAGTCCCTTTAAGCCTATAAAGTAACATGTCCATGGGTTCCAGGGGTTAGGATGTGGACATCTGTGGGGGCCATTACTCTACTGACCACACCCTTTGAAAAATTCTTTTCAGGCTAGGCATGGTGGCTCACGCCTATAATCCCAGCACTTTGGGAGGCTGAGGTGAGAGGATTCCCGGGCCCGTGGGTTCGAGACCCAACTTAGCGGGACCTTATCTCTACAATAAATCAAAAAATTAGCCAGACATGGTGGCACATGCCTGTAGTTCCAGCTACTTGGAAAGCTGGGGCAGAAGAATCGCCTGAGCCCTGTAGGCCGAGGCTGCAATGGCCATGAGCATGCCACTGCACTCCAGCCTGTGAGACTCCAACTTAAAAAAAGAAAAATCCTTTTCGTTGCTTTGTTTTGGTAGATTACTGTAGGTTCAGTGACTAGATAGAGGGGTGTGTGTGTGCTTTTCTGTTGGATACTGCTTGTTTTAGTTATCTTTTTGTGGTATAAGAAACTAAAATAAACTAAGTAGAGTAAAACAGTGTGACATTTAGTAGGTCACAGTTTCTTGTGGAGGGTCAGGAATCCGGCCGTGGCTTAGTGGGACCCACCAGGGTCTCTCACAGGCTGCAGACCATGTTGGCTGAGGCTGTGACTCATCTGAGGCTCAGCTGAGGAAGGCTCAGCTGGGGCTGTTGGTGTTGGCCACCCCAGTTCCTGGCCATATGGGCCTCTCTTAGGATGATTTACTTGTGATGCCGGCAAAAACAAGTCCCTGTCTCTTGGATTGTAGTCACAGAGAGGACACTTATCACCTTGGCTGTATCCTATCAGTCAGAAGCAAGTCTCAGGTCCCACCCACCCTACCAGGAGTGGAACCCTGGGCTCAGCATTGCCGCTAGGCGCTGCTCACCAAGGGCATCGCAACTCCCCTTTTCTGTCCCCATGGATGAGGTGGGTGTCTCTGGCACAATCATGTTCTGTGACTTTATCCTTGGGAGAAGAAACATGAATTTCTGTCCCGGCAGCCTTTGCGGGAGGGCCTGGGCAGCTGGGTCCTGCAGCACCTCCACACAGCTACCTGGTGTATGGAAAGCTTTTTCTGGTGACAGCAAGACCCAGACATTCCTCTTTACTTTCTGTCTCTTTCTGGAAACTTGGTGGGAACTTCTCCCCCTCCCCCCAGGAGTAACACACCAAGAGATTGCAGCTGCCTCAAAGAACATCACCAGCGGGAGTGCCTGCCTGTGTGGCATGGTGGGCAGACCGCCCCGTGGCCAGCACCCTTACGTGTCTCACTGTGAGAATGTGGGTTAGGTGCTTCCAGCCCCATCCAGGAGGGCCCCGTTTAGCCTGTGCATTCTGGGGAAAGCCTCACAACAGGAAGAGCCTATTGGGAATTGTTGCCTTTCCCTTTGACACTAGCTAGGCATTCCAGTTTCAGGTGCTCACTTTAAATACTACAAAGAGGCAGGTGTGGTGGCTCATGTCTGTAATCCCAGCACTTAGGGAGACTGAGGTAGAAGGATCACTTGAGTCCAGGAGTTCAAGACCAACCTGGGCAACTTAGTGAGACCCTAACTCAAAAATAAATAAATAACATACTACAAAGTACAAACATCAAGTATCTATTAACATTTTCTGTTTCATTCTTTTTTTTTTTTTTTTTTGAGTTGGAGTCTCACTCTGTCACCCAGGCTGGAGTGCACTGGCACAATCATGGCCACCGTAACCTCAACCTGCTAGGCTCAGGCAATCCTTCCGCCTCAGCCTTCCAAGTAGCTAGAACTACAGGCATGCATCGCTATGCTCGGCAAATTTTTTTGATTTATTGTAGACACGAGGTCTTGCCATGTTGCCTAGGCTTATCTTGAACCTGTGGACTCAGGCAGTCCTCTTGTCTCTACTTCCCAAGTGCTGGGATTACAGGCATGAGCCACTGCACCTGACTTTCTGTTTCATTCTTAATCTAATCTTTTATTTTAATTTTATTTCTTTATTTTCAAATGATGAGTCTCACTCTGTTGCCCAAAGCTGAAGTGCAGTGGCCATTCACAGGCAGGATCATAACTCACTGTGTCCTTGAACTCCTGGGCTCAGTCGATCTTCTCAGCTCAGCCTATCAAATAGCTGGGATTACAGGTGTTTTCCACTACACTTGGGCTCTAGTCTATTAGTAATCATTTTTCGTGCACTGTTAGGAATTTTTTTATAGTCTTGTGGCTTTTTTTTTCTTTTTTAGAGACAGATGTGTGGAAGTGCTGCAAGACTAGCTGCCCAGGCCCTCCCGCAACAGCTACCGCACCTGGCTACTTTTGTTGTTGTTGTTGTTGTTGTTGAGTTGGAGTCTCACTCTGTCACCCAGACTGGAGTGCAGTGGCCTAGACCTGCTGGGCTCTGGCAATCCTTCCAC